>BCLF01000004.1:2020604-2063501 GCA_001602275.1 Zoysia japonica
ACGACCCCGCGCGACGCACGTCGCCGCCGTTCCTGTCAACACCGCGCACACCGTCGTCACCCCCACGCACGCGCTTGCGTCATTCCCTCACGTGCACGACCGAGCTCTGCCTCGTCCCGTCACCTCTCGCCTCCCGCATTGAAGACGCCGTCGGGTCACCTCCGCTGCTGTGTCCCATCCGTGACGTGGCCGCCCATACCTCCACCCACGCCGTGCCCATGCCGTCGCCCACGCCGTCTCGCTTATAAAGAGCGCCCCGGCCCCTCTCTCCTGCTCCTCCCGCACAGATTTCGCCCTTTCCCCAATTTCGCGCCACCGCAATTCGCGTACTCCGGCGAGCTTCCTGTCCCCGCCACCGCGACGCTCCGGCACCGAGCGCCCGTCACCACAGTCCGCCTCCTCTCCGTCGCCAGCCCGCTCCGACCAAAACCCGACGACGACAACCCCTTCACGAGAACCGCAGTGAGCTTCTCTCTCTTTTGAGCCTCTTTCCGCTAAGTTTGGAGCATCGCGGCGAGCCTTGGCCGTTCTCCGGCCAGCTCCGACCATGGCGCCGCCGTCCTTGTCACGGTCAGCCGCCGCGCGAGCCTTCAGCCTCCGCCAACCGTCGGATCCATCACGGACGCTCACGATTAGATCAAGCCCCCCCTAACCTCGGCCGATTAGATCCCAGCCCCTCGATCCAAAATCAACGCCCAAGATTAGATCTCGGCCGCTTTGAACTATTTTAAATCCGAGCCGTTTCGTAGAAATCCGACGGCCACTGAGTGCCCACGTCACGTAATAAGGTCCTGGCTGTCCACTCCACATCCAACAGCCGAGAGAAGCCCACGTCACCTACAAAATCCTGACCGCACGCTACCGAATCAACAGCCCAGAAATAAACCAGCACGATTTTATAAACAAAAAATAAAAGAAACCCCTCAGCCCCACCTGTCAGCCTAACAAAGTAAACTGCTAGGTGCACCCCGTATATTGCACACAAAAATATATTCCTAAGCCTTTTCCAGTACAAAAACAATTCCATAAAATCCCAGAAAATATCAGCTTGCACCTAAGCCCCGCTGCTCTGTAAAATTATATTTTAAACCTGATAATTTTACAAATACACCCTTGACCTTTCCATTAATTACAATTTAATCCTAAATACTTACACCTAGGACCCTAAACTTTTGTACAACTATATATAGATCCCTGTCAACTCTGGTAACTACGAAAAAGCCCTTAGCAACTTTTCTAAAAATTGTGAAAAGGTCTCTGAAGCCTCCATACACACTCAAATCGCTATATCTTCCCAACCGTGAATCTTTTTCCAACGATTTTTGTACCGTTGGAATTATTGTATCGAACCCCATCTCATCAAATCATTCAAACCTTATTTACTCTCTGATCTTGCTCGTTTTATTGGTAAGTTTTATTGGAGCTTTAAGTCGTTTTGTTTTATTAGTATTTTATAGATTTCAATGCAAATGTTTTATTGTGATTTAATACCTAACATCGTTCATTAATTAGAATGTGCACCTTACTCATTAGTATTAACTTATAGACCATTAGTATGCATTGACATGACTGCACCTGCTAGATCTAGGTAAATTAATTTAAAGTAAAAATCATATAACTAGTAGCTAATTAAGTACTTAAGGCTAAATAACAGAGAGATAGGTAAATAATTACTAGTCACTGTAGATGACATACGAACACTTAGAACTTAAATAATTAGCCATGACACACTACTCTGTTGTCCATTATGCATTAGTATATATATAAGTTGGTACGTTTATCACTTGCTAACTCTAGTGATTCAATTAATTAAATTAAACTAGATAATTAATCATTGATCACTTAGGTTAACCTACACATATACATGTAAGATAAGTAAATATTAGATAGTGCAAATAAGTCCACCACCCTGCATTCATATGCACTAGGACAAATGCCACGTATTAGCTTTAGTAAATCTATAGGGGTGAACCAGATAATTAGTTGCTAAACACTGATCATTGCATATCCGTAAAAGATAAAAAAATCAATAAATAATGTACCTCATACTATCATGATCGATACAGGTTAGTAGTAAGATTAGCGTGCATCTCACTTTGCATTAACCCACATTATTGCATGTGCCACATGATACCCCTAGTAATAAACCACAAAACTAAGATACAATCAATTAGGCACTAATAGTTAGAAAGTAACCGCATATTAGGGAACTAAGTAATCTGTAGTTACTGCGCAGTCATTCATTTAGTTATAAACTAAATAAGGGTATTCTAGAATACATCTAATTAGATGTATAGTATAAAATAAGATTGTACGTAAAACGACACGTCACACTCTCAACTAAACATGCCATATACTAGCTTGCACTTACATAAACATATTAGCGCTATAGATACTTTATAGTGCATGCATCCACACGGCCCACTATCGTAATCACATGAATATGGTTAGAATGAGCATAGTAACTAATAGCTACACAGTAATGAATATCGCTAAGTCGTGATTAAGCACAATATGACACGTGGAACTCCCAGTGTTAGTAAGTAAACCATAATCTAAGTCCATACCCATGCGAAGGTTTTAATATAGTTAACAAATACATGACAACCCATAACTACTCATGTAACTGTATAAGCACTAGAATAAAGTTAAGAATAGATATTCTAATAATTAGCTTATAGTAAATAACACTAAGGTGCACCTAGGATAATAAACGTTGCATTAACATAGCAGTCGCATCATGCATAATGTACCCTTGATTTCCTCGTAGAGTTTATTTGGTTCTTACTCGAGGTTTATTGGATCTTATCGATTCTCCTCAAGCTTTGTTTCTCTTTACGGTAGTTTTATTAGGTGTATCCTATCGCGTATACAACGCTGAATTCGAGGAAGAGCGGGACTCTAAGAGAAGATAGAAGGACGGACACACGAGGGAAAGCCCGAAGACTTCAGCATCAAGCCAATGATTCAAGACCCGAATTCGAAAATTATCGAGAAGACAAGTCTAAAGATTAAAGATTTTTAGGCAAGCTCTAACCCCTTGATCATATTAATTCTATATTTTACTTGCGCACCTATATGACCTAAATGCTTGCGTATTTATTTTAATCTATGTTAAAACATTGTGTAATTAAATACCCTACTTGACATTTTATATTTATATTTATGTCAATTACTCACTCACATTAAATATGAATACTACCTTGCTACTCGTTGATGACAACCCCTTGATAACCATATGATTTTCTTCGTTAGTTTTTTAACGAACAGAAAGTTGCCTTAATAGTAGAATGCTTAGAAACCCTTATACGATGCAGTGCATCGCCACACCGTACACCAATCATCTTATGAAATGTGTTAAAATAAGTTTGGTGGTGTGTGTAAAATAAAGTGGGATGGATGTTAGTGCAACTGGTGCTAGGTGATGAGAAGGGGTAATGTTTTTGGTCGTGAGGCGGGCTCCTAGAGCTGTGTGCGGTGTATAGGCTTCGGACTGGTCCACCTGTCGTGAATAAGCGTCGCCCCTGCCATATAAGGACCGGTTCATCGGACTTCAATGTAGTGATTTCGTGCAACCACAGAACCTATCTGGGCGGGACTCACTCCATCCTCTCTGGTTATCCGCAATGACACCTAAGGGGTCGAGAGACACAAGCCGCAGGAGCAGATGTGAGATACTCACAGTCCGGTCTTCGATTACAGCAATAGCCCGCGTCATGGGATCGTACTGCCCACTGGTATAGCCCTCTGGTTGTGTAATAACTTGTCTGTGTGCAGGATCCAGGGAACAGACGTGGATGCTTTAAACCTACAGTCCGGCTCCGAGAATATGCTATCGCGTCATCGGGGACAGGTAAAACCCCTGAGAGATGACTCCTGTATGTATCTTGTGTTGGACGTTGTGGGAACTTTAGTGTGTGTTGGAGTGAACGTTATGCGACTCTGTTGATCAAGAGGAGCATAACCTGTGGGTACAGTGTACAAACTCTGCAGAGTGTATTAATCCATTCGGAATAGACGTTGTCACGGTATTGGCACACTACAGCTTGGACTCACTTTGATTAGTTTTATATTATCTTTGTTAGAGTGAGTGGGTGTAGGTGCCCGTATTTTAGAAAGTGAAGGTTGTGTGCCAGGGAACGGTACGGTTGCGTGCCAGCTCTCCGACTAAAACTTGGGTACTGACGGGATTGATGAACATCTCCCCCAAGACTAACTTATTAAAATATAGACAGCAAATATCTTGTGCTCTCTCTTTCAAAGCTTCTGTAGTAAACCCTGCATAAAACTGGCTTTCTGCGAAAAGAAAACCTCATAGCCTAATCTTTGCTACAACCAAATATGCATATATATATACCTTTGCTTAGTGTTAAGGTTTGCTGAATACCATATGTACTCACAGTTTGCAGATGTGGTTTTAGGCAGAGAAGATTCGTAGAAGACGATGACGTGTTGGATTTTCATTCTGCTTCCTAAGTTTGCTTGTGGTTTTAAGCCATATTTTTCACTGTTTGCTTCACCTCTAGCTGGTGAACTGGTTGTGGATTGTTTTAATCCTCATCGAGTTGCCGCTAAAGGTCGGTATCAGGTATATCTTTTTCCTCGAAGTATGCTTTTAAAATACATTTTGATGTGTTAGTACGTATCAGCTACTGATTCAGAGACTGATACGTGATGCACAATGTATCTCAGAAATGGAGTATGACACCTAAGAGCAAACATATCCTTCTGTGTCCATTTCAGTGAATGAAGAATACTGCTGATTATCCACAGCATTACAAATATTTACAATGATTTCACTTTGACTGAATACGAAACACTGAGCATGATGATGTATACTACGTATTTGAACTCTCGTGGTAGGTAGGAGCGGGCATCTGCATCATAGCAGAGGCAGACCCTGAAATGGATAGCACTATCACACGGAAAAAAAACCGTACTTGTGTCACCATCGGTCGGTGGTTCAGGGTCAGGACTGCGTGCCCCAGCCTAAAAAACCTCGTGGGCTGCCGCAAAGGAACCACCAGTAGCAGTTCAGTGTGGTAGCCTGTAGGGATGAAAACGAAAAGGAAATGATCAGAAAAATATCTGTTTTATTTTTGTTTTCATATTTAATTAGTCGGACGAAAACAGAAAAGTTAGAATTGAAATATGAATTAGGATAGTCGAAATAAAAAACGGATATATCGGAACGGAAAAATATCGGTAACGGACAAAAAATTATAATTCAAATTGAAAAGATAATAATATTGAGTTGTATAGTCAAATAGAGTTAAACAAGTCTTAACAATTAAATATAGTCTTAAACAATAATATAGATGACTTATATAGTGAATTGCAGTGCAATGAGGAAAGAAATCATGATCACTTAGTATCTGACTATGACTATGTGGAGTATTGTTCATCTAACTGATGGAATTAAAGTTTAGAACTTTAGATAGACATATTTAGGTTGAGTTTGACTGACAAAATATTTCTATTTCGTGTTTTAATTCTATCCGAAAATGGTAAATCTGAAAACGGTCGGAAAAGCGCTCATTCCATTTTCGTTCCCGTCCCAACAACATTGATCTCATTTTTGTTCCCGTTCCGTCTAAATTTTGATCGGATCGAAAACGATCAGAAAAAAATAGTTTCGAAACCTCATTTTCGGCCTGCACCAGGAATATCCAATTTTAGGGTAGCAAGAAAATAAAGTTACAGACCAAATAAACTAAATTCAGGGCTTTTCATGATCATGTAAAAAAAGAAAACAATACAAAGATAAGAGCACGTTTTGTAATAGAAATACTTTAGCAGTACACTTTACTTCCGAAACACAGTAACATGTGGGAAAGCTGCGTGCACAGGCCATTGCAGGCCACGGCATTGCAGCGATCTAGGTAAGAACAACATAGTATAGAATACAAGATTACATGTGTAACAAGCTCAAAAAAAAAGTACGTTGCAAAATATAATCTGAATCAGCGCAAACAATTCTAAGAAGTCTTCAGAATCCTGAATTCCTCCCGTTTTTTATTTCCGTGTACGGTATGGTCATCTCCTGCTCCTCTCGGCGTTCGTACGTGTTTAGTTGATGGACAGGGGCTTGCCGTCCCACTCCTTGAGGCACTCGAGCATGGGGTCGATGAGTTTGCCCTGGTTTATTGCCAGGAACACCTTGTTGCACTCCTCGCCGGGGGACTTGAGCTTCTCGCCGGTGAGGTAGACGGCTCCCAGGTCCTGGCGGATGAAGCGGTACAGCGGGTACGATCGGCTCTCCTTGATCCTGTTGGCGATCGGCGCGGTGCCGGTCTCGAAGGCCACCCGGGTCGCCTCCATCTCCCTGGGCAGCGCCTCGCGCAGCTCCTCCTCGAACTTGGTGATCTTGGAGAACACCGAGGCGCTGGGCTCCTTGTCGGCCTCGCCGTTGGCGAGGGCGTGGTCCACGAGCACAGCGCGGATCTTCTTCATCAGCGAGGAGTTGGCGCCGCAGGGGTCGTCGTAGTAGCCGTACACCGCCTCGCGTTCGATGGCGGTGAGCAGGGCCTTCTCGCTGAAGCGGGCGCTGTGGAGCTCGCCGTCGGTGCTTGTGGTCAGCACCTTCCTGGCCACCGTCGTGACGCAGTTCTTGACGGCGCTCTTCAGGTTCTCCTCGAGGTGGCGAAGGTCCACGGCCTGGCACAGCGCGACCATGTAGGTGGCGGACATGAGCTTGAGGATGTCCACCGCCTCGGCGGTCTTCCTGGCGGAGACGAGGCCGAGGGAGTTGACGTCCTGGTTGTGCTGCTCCGCGCTCTGGACATGGTTGGTGATGGGGTTGGCCAGGAACTGGAGCTCGGAGCAGTAGGATGCCATGGCAATCTCAGTGCCCTTGAACCCATAGTCCAGGCTCGGGTTGCGGCTGCCGGCCAGGTTGGAGGTCAGCCCGTTGTTGTAGAACTCATTGACCAGCTCGGAGAACTGAGCGAACATGAGCTTGCCGATATTGGCGAGGGCGAGGCGGGCATTGTCCATGGACACACCGATTGGAGTGCCCTGGAAGTTGCCGCCGTGCAGCGCCTTGCCGCGGTGGACGTCAATGACCGGGTTGTCGTTGACCGAGTTTACCTCCCGCTCGATGGACTTGGTTGCGGCGCGGATGACCTCGATCTGGGGGCCGAGCCACTGCGGCGACGTGCGGAGCGCGTACCTGTCCTGCTTCGGCTTGAGCAGCGGGTCCATCGCGTTGACCTCCTTGGCGTGCTTCATGAACGAGCTGCCCGCCAGGATGTGTTCCATGATGGCCGCGGCCTCGATGGATCCCGGGTGGTGCTTCAGCTTGTGGGTCAAGTGGTCAGTGTACTCGGGCTTGCCGTTCATGACCTCGCAGAACACGGCGGACAGGACCTCCGACAGGACGGCGAGCACATTGGCATCGTAGCACACCATGGCCGCGAGGGCCGAGCCGACAGAGGTGCCATTAACGATGGCGAGGCCCTCCTTGGGCTGCAGCTTGAAGAACCCGCCCTCGATGCCGGCGATCTTGAACGCCTCGGCGGCGTCCACCTTCCTGCCGTCGACGGTGACCGCCTGCGCGTTGGGGCGCCCGGTGATGAGGCCCGCGATGTAGGACAGCGGGACGAGGTCGCCCGACGCAGTGATGGTGCCCCGGAGCGGCAGGCACGGGCTGACGCCGGTGTTGATCAGCTTGGTGATGGCCTCGAGGATCTCGAAGCGGATGCCGGAGTACCCCTGCAGCAGAGTGTTGATGCGCACGAGCATCGCCGCACGTGACACCTCGGACGGCAGCGTGTTGCCGTCGGAGCCGTTGCCGAAGATTCCGGCGTTGAGATGCCTGCACGTCCGAGAAAACAAAACAGAGCATTCAGTATCCGCGCTAGCAACTGCACGTTGCAACTACCAAACGGTCGTTGTTGCCAGTGTACGCGTACGACAAACAACATCACGCGCGCACATGAAACATGGGAAGAGGAATAGTTTGTAAACAGTTTGTAAAATTTATTTGTAAGTAGAGCATTTTTCAAACATTGAAAGCAGCAACATCAAGAACTAAACAAATTTGGAGTAGATGAGATCCTGGTCAACGAGTGGTGAATGAAGTACCTGAGCAGCTCAACCTGGAGCGCGGGCCCATCCTTGGTCCGCCGGTGGGACGTGCCACCGAAGCCCGTGGTGACACCGTAGATGTCGCCGCCGTTAGCGATGCAGTTGAGGATCCACTCGCTGCTAGCCCTGACGCGGGGCCGCGCGTCCTCGTCGAGCTCGACGGCGACGCCGGACGCGTCCTTGGCTGCGGCGACGGCCGCCACCTGGCCGACGCGCAGGCTGGAGCCCTCGATCTTGACGACCGGCTCGCGGGCCTGCGCCACCATGCGCTTGACCTCGTCGAGGTGGCTCCCCGTCATCTCCGCCGCGGCCTTGCCCCAGTTCAGCGGGTCGCTCTCGACGATCGCCGTGTTGCTCGCCATCTCGGCTGGGAAATGGAAGAGGAGGGGAAACTGTGGTGGAAGTGGATTAGTGGAAGTGGAAGAAGAGCTGGTGTGGCTGTGTAACTCGGAGTAAGTTCTTGTTGGAGGGAAACGGAGCTTGCCGCGGACGCTTATATAGCGACCGGGAGCAGCAGCGGGGTTTAGGTGAGACCGGAGTTGGTGGATTGGTTGGCGACTGGTTTGGTGGATCTGAAAGTGAGATCCTTTTTTACCCATGGTTTTTCGCCTTGATCCTCTTGACAAACAATCAGAGAAGCGTATGTGCGTGCCAGGGGGTGTGTGTTGACGTTCTTCAGATAAGAGTTGGTTCTTGGTTGGAATTGGGGAACGGATTGGGGTGGAGGCCAGGTAGGCCCTGGCAGTGGAGCCGTGGAGGGAGTCCAACTACGTACAAAAGGAAGGTAGTGGCATTCGTCTTCGAGCGTGGCGGAACTCATTGACCATCAGCTTGATTAATCCGCGGCCATCTGTTCGTAATTTGAGGATTGAATACAGCATTTTTCCAGTTTCCACTGGAACTCGAAAAAGTTTTTCTTCTCTGTGAATTTCTGCAAACTCTCTCTACATTTTGGTCATGACATACGAGCGCAGGGACATGTACATGTGCTATACTCTTACCAACCAACCCTGAACCCTCCGTGCTCTCAACAACAAAGGCGTAACGGCGGCGTTGAATTTCGAACCCACGGTTGCGCGCGTGCAGCGCGGCCATTGGCTCGGTCCGCAACCTCGCAACAAGCAACGGTTGGGTGTCCAGTGTCCTGGCGCTCGCTGCCGCGATCGGAGAGGAGGCGGGGTCCGAACCGAGCGATCGGCCTCACCAACCCTGAAAGGGGAGAAGAAACGATGGTTGGTGCTCCGTCCGTCCCTCCCTCGACTGTTGCGAAACCAGGTTGTTGGGGGCCGGCTCAATAATGGTGTGCTCCGTCGTCGCTTTGTAATTATTCCGTGGGTTTTTACGTGCGCATAACGTCACAACACAACACCGTCCTACAATCGCCAGGTGATGGTACTTGTCAGCACAATTAATGGCCAGAAAATACAGGAACGGGCTAGTGTTAGTACTGAACTGGGTGTTGTAGCAACGAGCTGATGAGATGACTCACAACAGTCATTCAGTCAAGGCACTGGATTTTTGAAGATGGACCAAGAAGCCAAGGCTGAAAATGGTTCCCATCAGCAGAACGTGACTGTGGGCTTCGGATCGCGCACAAACAAATTAGGTGTCTATGCGGCCTTTCCGTGATACCAAAGCCCAGCCCAACTATTTCCGGTGCGTTCGGCTCAACCTGGACTCCGGACAGCCGTCAACGAGCGGAGCGGACGGCCATGCGGACGGCGTGGTGGGGCGGGCCGGGCCGCACTTGATGGCCTGGCCGGCCATCAGACGCACGGCCGCTTAATTTGCCAATTGCCACGGCTCGCGCCTTCGGGGAATGGAGACGTGGCTGCCAGCTGCCAAAGAAACTTACCGGCGGCAGCGCTGGTGGCGGTCGTCCAGACGCCGAGACCGCGCCGCGTTAGGTGGAAAAAAAAATTCCCTGGAGACCGTCTCCAGCGCGGCTTTCTGCGGACGCAAGCTGGATGGCTGACGCGTGGAGCAGAGCATTGATCGAACGGGCCCAGCAACGACTCGCTTCGTGCGTTCTCCGGCTTCGACACCCGCGGCTCGCGATCGGATCGGGATCGGCGGCAGTTTGGGCTGCCAGCAGTCGACTCCTCCGTCGTTGATTCCTGCAGCGCCGATCGTGCGGCAAACCATTGAACGCTGCGATCCCAATAAATTCTGTAAGAAAAAAGTAGTATTAAGTGATGATTAGAATATAGATAGATATTAAAAAAAAAATAATGTACTAGTAAGTATGAAGTAAGATATCACTAAAAACTAGTTCTTTAATATGCTGGACGAACTTATTCCTCTTGCCTCCTTTAGAACTTAGAACTTTTATGAAAATAAGTTCAATTTCATAAAAATGTAGGAATAAAAAAAATCCTCTATCCTAAAGTAGGCCTTCTTTCTAATAGCCAAAAAAAATAGAATGTTCAAATAAACTGTTAGAGAAGATTAAACTTTAATAATAACTCAGAGCATCTACACGAAGAGTTTGTTTTGAAAACTTTTTTGAATTTTCAAAAATTAACTGTTTAAAAATAGAAACTACTTTACGAAATTTTAGAAATTAATGTGACAACTTTAATAAATTTTGAAATAACTCGGAGAGCACGTACATGAAAAGTTCGACACGATAAACTTAACAGAACAACTTTGAAAAAATTTGAGAAATTGTTTGAACTTTTTTTGAATTTCCAAAAATTAACCGTTTAAAAACAGAAACAATATAAATAAACTAATAGAACAACTTTAAAACTCTCGGAATAACTAGAGAGCACTTACGAGTACATTTTTTTATTAACTACATTTTTCTGTAAAATTAAACTAAAGAAATATTCCATCCATCCAGCATATAAAAAAATATTCTTAAATATCTTACTTCGAACTACCTTTTACATTATTTTCCGTGCGTGATTTGTTGGAACCACAGCATTCCGACGGCTGGCCGCACGATCGCGCTGCATAAATCAACGACGGAGGAGTCGACTTCTGGCAGCCCGACTGCCGACGATCCCGATCCACAGTTCAAGTGAAATCGCCGCCGCATCACTGCTCATTGGATGTCGCCGCCGTCGTGCTCCTCTAGCAACTCGTCGCCGCCGTTGTCCTCCAGCTCGGCCCCGCCGCCGGGGTCCTGCAGCTCAACCCCACATGCAATGGATCCAGCTCGCCTCCGCCTCACTGCTCGTCCAAGTCGCCACCGCTGCAGTGGTCGTCCAGCACGCTGCTACCACCGTGGTCCTCCAGCGCGCCGCCACCCTGTGGTCCTCCAGCTCGGTGCCGCTGCCGCCGTGGTCCTTCAGCGCGCCTCTGCCGCCGCGGTCCTGCAGTTCGGTACCGACGTGGGGAGAGAGAATTGCTCGTCGAGATTCAGATAGTCGAGGCGGTGCTGTCGAGGCGCTCACCGGAGCACGGGGCGGCGCGAAGCGCAGGTGGCAAGGAACTGACTGGAGAAATCTCACCTCGAGGCATAGACGTTGGGTGATGTTGAGCGCGATGGCAACGTCTACCACGGCGGCGACGACCAATGAGCCCTGCTCTCCGGGCTGCGCCTGCTGAGCCAGCAGATGTGGGTGAGTGCGGTGGTAGATGGAGGATGAAGGACCACGGCGGCGGCTAGCTGGAAGAAAGAAACGCGTACGGTTCGGGATGGAGCCGCCTGCGATCGCTTGATCTCGCGAGCCGAAGTTGGCAGGAATGAGCCGCTGCGGAGGAATGGAAACGAGCCGTTGCTGAGGATCCGTTCGATCCATTTGCGAGTCTACGTGTCGCGAATCGAGGAATAGTTCGCAGACGTAGCTGCTGCGAACCGTCCGCAGCCAATTTTTCTCCCGTTAGGTGGGTGCCCCCCTTGGGCCAGTGAGATGGCCATGACCAATTTTTTACCGTCTGCTGTATTTGGCGATGCCACAGAAGCGGCACCGAGCCGGTAAGCCGCGGCCTCTCTCGAAACGGCATCGTATGAGCGACCAAGCAGTACACGGAACTACGGCGATACCTATGTGCACAGCGGACTCGTATCGTCTGCTTTCATGTTGTATGGTAAACTTTACTTATTCTAACTCTCATTATAGAATTAATATTGAGTAATAATTTATAATTTTGTTTTTTAAATATATTAATATTATTTAAGTAAGAAATGATTTTAAATTATAAAACGTTAATTATGCAGTGAATAAATAAAACTGAGTATCACAAAGTTTTGTCATTGATAGGCAAAATCAAAAATATGAATCCGTGCACAGCTGCTCGTAGTAGAAAAGGAAAGGGGAAAGCCTCACCAACCAGCGGCAACTTACGTGCACCCACCAGCAGCTTCAGAACAGCACACACGACGCATCCACCATGCTCCATGGTCTAAACACCTACTCGTAAATTCTACAGTAATAAAGAAGTGGAGCGTAAAGTTGAGGGGAGTTGTCTACAAGAAGATCAAAGTGGAGCGTGCTTCTTGGACATGATCCGTCACGGTTGCGTGTTGCGGGGATAGTTACGCATTCCGCCTGTTTATAACTTATGGCCACAAAAACTGTCTTCTAAGACTGATGGTACATGCGCCTTGAATTTCGTACACAAACACAATTTTCTACTACCAGTCATAAACTTTCTTATCTGGACTGTATGTATGTTGTTTAGGAAACTGAGTATTGACATGAAAAATCTTACTACTACTATATCATTCACACTGGACCCTTCAACTTACATTAACATGACCCACGGCAAAGCCACGCAAATTGCGAGCTTTGGCAATATTACAGCACCCACAAAAGAAATTTACAACCAATTTGTTTTTAAAAAGGTATTATTAACTAAACACATCTGGACACTTTCACTCTCACTGGGACTGAATTCTAAAATCTTTTCCTACTACTCTGTACTTTATTCGCTCCGTCTCCTTGGGGCATCGGTGCTCTGTTCAACAGATAGGCAGGGGCTCACCGTTCCATTCCTTGAGGCACTCGAGCACGGCGTCGATGTGCTTGCCGGCGTTCATGGCGACGAAAACCTTGTCCACCTCCTCGCCGGGTGACCTCGTCTTCTCCCCGGTCAAGTACTCCGTGCCGAGCTCCTCGCGCACGAACCTGTACAGCGGGTACGACCGGCACTCGCTGATCCGGTTCGGGATCGCGGCGGTGCCGTTCTCCACGGCGGAGCGGGCGCCGTCCACCGCCCTCGGGAGCGCCGCGCGGAGCTCCGCCTCGAACGTGGCGACCTTGGCGAACACCGAGGTCTCCGCGTCGCGCTCGGCCTCGCCGTTGGCCAGCGCGTGCTCGATGAGCACCGAGCGCATCTTCTGCATCAGCGGGTAGTTGGCGCTGCAGGGGTCGTCCGCGTACGCGAACACCGCCTCGCGGTCGATGGCCTGGAGCAGGTCCTTCTCGCAGAAGCGCGCGATGTGGAGGTCGCCCGTGGCGCTGGTGCTCAGGGTCTTCCGTGCCACGGTCGTCACGCAGTTCTTGACGGCGCTCTTCAGGTTCTCCTCGAGGTGGCGCAGGTCGATGGCCTGGCACAGCGCGATCAGGAACGTCGAGGACATAAGCTTCAGTATGTCGATGGCTTCGGCTGTCTTCCTGGACGAGATGAGGCCGAGAGAGTTGACGTCTTGGTTGTGCTGCTCCGCGCTCTGGACGTGGTTGGTCACTGGGTTGCCCAAGAACTGGAGCTCAGAGCAGTACGACGCCATGGCGATCTCCGCGCCCTTGAAACCGTAGTCCAAGCTGGGGTTGCGCCCGCCGGACAGGTTGGACGGAAGTCCATTGTTGTAGAAGTCGTTCACGAGCTCGGAGAACTGCGCAAACATGAGCTTGCCTATCGCCGCTATGGCGAGCCTGGTGTTGTCCATGGACACACCGATGGGAGTGCCCTGGAAGTTGCCACCGTGGAGCGCCTTGCCACGTGACACATCAATGAGCGGGTTGTCGTTGACGGAGTTGATCTCGCGCTCGATGGATTTGGTAGCAGCACGGATGACCTCGATTTGAGGACCGAGCCACTGCGGCGATGTCCGGAGCGCATACCTGTCCTGCTTCGGCTTCATCAGAGGGTCGAGCTCGCCGAGCTTCTTGGCAAGCATCATGTAGGAGCTGCCCTCCAAGATGTGCTCCATGATGGCCGCGGCCTCGATCTGTCCTGGATGGTGCTTCAGCTTGTGGGTCAAGTGGTCCGTGTACTCCGGCTTGCCGTTCATGACCTCGCAAAACACGGCCGACAGGACCTCAGCAAGGATAGCAAGGACGTTCGCCTCGAAGAGCACCATCGAAGCGAGCCCCGAGCCCACCGCGGTGCCGTTCACCATGGCGAGGCCCTCCTTGGGCTGCAGTTCGAAGAAGCCGTGCTCGACGCCGGCGATCTTGAACGCCTCCGCCGCGTTAACCTTCCTTCCATCGGACGCCACCGCCACGGAGTTTGGCCGGCCCGTGACGAGCCCCGCGATGTAGGAGAGCGGCACCAGGTCCCCGGATGCGGTGATCGTGCCCCTGAGCGGCAGGCACGGCGTCACGTTCGCGTTGAGCAGCTTGGCGATCGTCTCGAGGATCTCGAAGCGGATGCCGGAGTACCCCTGCAGCAGGGTGTTGATGCGGACGAGCATCGCGGCGCGCGTGGCCGAGGCCGGGAGCACGTGGCCGTCCTCGCCGGTGCCGAACGCCCCGGCGTTAAGGAATCTGCAGGAAAAAAACGTGGAACGATCGAAACTGATAAGGTATCTGAAATACAGTGATTAATTAAATCTGTCGTCTTTGATAAACAAAAAAAAAAAAACTTTTTTGTCGGCAGCCTGTCCGTACCGGATGAGTTCTCTCTGGAGAGCGCCGCCCTCCTTGGTCCTCCGGTGGGACGTGGCGCCGAAGCCGGTGGTGACGCCGTAGCTGTCGGTGCCGTTCATCATGCTGTTCATGACCCAGTCGCTGCTGGCCTTGACGCGGCCGCGCGCGGACTCGTCGAGCTCCACCCTTGCCTCGCCGGCGGCGGCCACGGCGGCGACCTGGGCGACGGTCAGGCTGGCGCCCTCGATCTTCACCAACGGCCTGCGGTACTCCTCCACCATCCGCTTGACGGCTTCCAGGTGGCTCCCGGCGAGGTCCTCCGCGGCTTTCCCCCAGTTCAGAGGGTCGGCCCGCGGCGTCGCCATGCAAAGACCGTTGCCGTTGGCTCCCGCAACGCGTCCGTTCTCGCACTCCATTGTATCGTTGCCGAAACAGTGAGATTGGAGAGCTGTGGCTGCGTTTGGATCTCGGAAGTGGTGGATTTGGCGTCTGGGGGAGATGACGACGAGTGGAGAGAAGAGCTCGAGTGGCAGGAGGAAGCGGAGGCTCTTCTTGGAGGGGGAATGGAACGGGGAGAGGAGCTTTAAATAGGCAGCGCGACCGCGCCCGGTGGGTGAGGTGTGGCTGCACGCGCCGTGGCGGCCTTGTGCTACACTGCCACCTCTATGCGATTGCCGTGGTGGGGGCGGGTGAACGGACGAGACGGGGGTTGGTGCGGGCAGAGGCGCGGAGCACGCGAGCCCTCGGCTGCCGGCGAGCGGGAGCGCACGGCGATTTGGTTTCAAACTCTTAACCGGTGGAGATGGGTTTGACGAAAATTATAAAAATTATAAAAATCGATTAAAAACTATTTTAAATCGAAAATTTAAAATTTGAACAAATTACTATAAGTAAACTGTTCGATTTTATCTGTTAATTGAATGGTTTCAATGGTTAGCCGATCGGTTTTTACGTTTTTAGATTTAAAATTTGAAACCCATCGGTTTTAACGGTTTTTGATATTTTTAACTTTTTAAAATTTTTAAAGCGAAAACTAAGCGATTTAGCGGGGTTTTGTCAACCCTGCGCACGGCAGTTTCCGCGACGAGGGCAGCGTGCGTTTTTTGCGGTTGGTGCGTAGCAGTGCTCTGGCGCGTAGTATCAGGTACAGGGCACGGTTCTCCTCTGCTTCACTCTCTGGTCGCCGTCATCTTAGTCACTGATCTGTAACATCTTCTGAATATAAATCACGCATCACATACTAACAATGTTGCTTATGTAAATGTCTCCGAGCTGGTAAAGGTTGTACTTAAACTGCTAGTACCTAGTAGTATTTGATACCACAAGGATGATATTTGGCACCACTCCATGTCTTCTTGTTGCTATTTTTGTGCTGAAACGGGTACCTAATCGATGCCAAGAGACCACTGTCTCTATCACTTGACGTGCAAATCTCATTTTTTGTTACAGGAAAAACCGTACTTGCGCCACCACATATATTGTTACTTGGCGCCTGCATTCAGGCTGCATCATTTTTGCTACTACTACTATAAAACACAGAGGACGAGAAAAAAACTTCTTAAAAACAGTTACTATGACGTTGCACCATGACGTGATTCTACTCACAAAATGCATGCAAGTGGAATCTTCTGCGAACACACCAGTTTCTGCTGAATTGTTGTCCTGTTGCAACGAACTGCTACTCCTGGCACAGTGGCACTGCATGTGTTCCACGGACAGCGTGAGGCGCCGCTGTCTCAGTCAATGTTCCAGTCGTCAGTCACCCGACCGAACCTGATGCCGGACTCACATTTTGCCCGGTCGCGCACCAGGCAGCACTTTCACAGAAACAATGCTGGGATTCAGGTCGAATTGCGAGGCCATTCTTATTCCCAATGGGAACTTTCGGTCCGGTCGGGCCATACTGGTACTACAATCCTGTCGCGTGGTGACTGGACCTGACCGGAGCACGAAGTTCTGCGTAATCTTCTGAGAACCTTACTTACGGCCTTGTCTTGACGTTTCAAGCGAACGACACGCTGACGACCGGCACCGAACTGGCCTGCAAAGGCACACGAGATTTCAGAGTAAGTACAGGGAGCTCGACTGCACTCCACTGATGAACTGTGCTGTAAGTTCTGGGAACTGCAGCGAGTAGAAACTGCGGCATAGATTCATGCGGTCCGTGTGGATCGTGCGACTGACCGACAACCGCGTACTCCAATTCTGGGAAGAAACTGCGCTTCTGGCATGGATCCGTGATCGGCCATCTCGGGCGGGACCAAATCGAGTCAAGCATTGGAGGTCGGTGCTGGTCTCGAGTCCTGACCACGACAGCTTCACACGAAGGAAAGAGACGAGGGGGACGGCGAGACTTCCACTCCTGGTCACGTGCCTGGTCAGTCACCTGTATGCACACCGGAAATGTCACCGGGAGTGCCACCGGGAATGCGGGGAAACTACTCCCCGCTTGCTAAAGAGCATTGCGGTATGAAAGTTCTTAACACCATTGAAACATCAACCAGACTTGAGCGGTCCAGTGAGTCGTCACTCAACGAAAATCATAAGTGGGAGTTCAAAATGACGAAAAATGTTAGTCTTGCTCTTAATTTCGAGTGAGGTACGTAGGAAATTCATGGTATTGGTCCGGTCATGCTTTATATGGCTCGCTATTTCGTGGAAAATGTTCCTCCAGAATCTTATTTCTTTCTAGAGTATAAATCCTACAGTTTTCAAAAGAATTATTTTAGTCCGTGCTTTGTTAGCCAGATCAAAAACTTTGGCATGAAAAACCTTGCCTTGGCATGGGTCCGGTTGCCAGAGCTCCAACTTTACTCATATCTATATCTCAAGAATCCACATATTTTTTAATCCGAAAGACTCAGAAAATTCCGGCATTATCTCTATTTCTGCTCTTTGAGAAGTATAGTTTTTTTTTCTACGTGCACAAGGTAAAATGTTCTCAACAGAGATGTGTTAAACTACGTATACACAGAAAATGCATCTATAGTTATTTATTTTAACAAATCTAATGAATAATTTTTTTTCATATACACATTTTACAAATCTAACAGATAAGCCTTTCTGAATCTTTCAAATATTAAGCCCATACAAAAATAATAAAACACAACTACTCATAGGCCTGTATTATAATTATACGTAATCGATATGAGATTAAAAAAAAATTGTTAGAAAACAAAACAACTCACATCTCAACTAATGAGATGAAGCTAACGGGCGTGGATTATGGCCTTGCATGTCCCGTACGGCTGTACGTAAGTACGGAGTAGCAACCATCTTCCCAATTTAAGCCTTTCATCACCGATAAATAAATCAGTTCTCCCGAATCTCGAGGGCTATGAAGATAATTAGGGTCTCTACAGCACCGCGTGAGTCGTTGTAGGTTATTAATATTAATGTTAGATTCATATTAATAAACAAATTTATTTCGGATTAATATTAATATTAATAGTAAAAAAAATAAAAAAAACTTTAAATTTTAATATTAATATATTATTTTTGTAAGTTAATATTTTTCTGTAGACTGTAATATTAGCATGGGTATCAGGACTATAATTGCGGAAGTATAAAAGTCAACTACTTCTTTTTACTTTTTAAAAAACATAGACAAAACACTCCAAATAAAGATGAGTTATGCATATAGAAAAATATACTCAGAGTAGTTCTTTTTTATAAATCTGACGGATGAAATCTTCCCACAAATATTTTTTATAAATTTAACGGATGTGCTTTTTCGGATCTTCGAGATTTTTGAACCCATAAAAATTATTGTTAGCTACAATCTAAAGAAAGCTGTTGAAAATAAATTCATTTTAAGTTAATATTAATATTAATGATGAAGAATGAGAAACTTTAAACTTTAATTTTAATATTTATTTTTTAAATTAATATTTTTATAAACCGTAGCATTAAATACGGGTATAGGTGCTATATTATAAAGAGATGGAAGTCAATGTACAGGATACAAATATTTACAAACCGGCGCCAGAGGCCGGAGGAAAAAGCCTAAACTTACTACTCGCTAGCTCTATAAACAACCTTAGCTAACTGCTTTGCTCCCGCTGCAACCCAAAGTCCAACTTCATCTTTGATCGCAGCTGCTAAGGGCTTTTTTGTTTGAGCTGATAGAATAGCGACTGTTAACTTTTGCAATATATATTTGTCTTTTTTTATATCAAAAACTAAAAAAAACATCTCTGAATGAGCTTTTGAGCTTTTAATTTTTTTTTTCAGAAGCTAACTTTTGAGCGTTTCAAAACTTTGTTTGTTTTTTGACTGAAAAAACTAAAACAAAGGGGCTAAGCGTGACACCGGCTGCAACTTATCATGGAAGACCCGGGCGTTGCGCTCTTTCCAAATGAGCCAGATCGTCAGAGTGAGCAAGGAACAGGTGCCTTTCAGGGTGGCGCGCGACCACTGATCAGTAAGCATCAGGAACCAGGAACGAGCTCCTTGTACCTGCGGCCAATTCTCCGGATTAAGACTTGGCTCCTGTAACCAAAACGCCAAGGCTGCCGAGATTTTTTTAAAAATAGATTGAGTCTTTTGTAAATTCTAAGATAATTTATTTTTGTACTCGGAGGCGAAGTTGTGTCAAACGGGCCATATCACTCGACGAATTCAACAATCTGTGGCGCGCTCGGTCTCTGATGCACATCACAGCTACTAGTAGCAGCCACCAACACCTTGACCCGGAACCGATTCCCCTGACGCACAAGCCGGTGCGTCCTATTCCTCCTGCACAATCCTTACGCAGAAGAGAGCACAGATTCTTCCTGCATAGCAGGTTCATATTTCATTCGGCTTTTGCTTCCTCGTATACACCTTTTTGCTAACTGAAAAATAGCCTCCAAGGTAAGCCAGTACCGCATTCTGAACAAATGTTTCCATTCGGCAAATTTATAAGAATAGTCTTTTTAAGGTCCTTATTGGTATAGATTTAAAAAACAACTTCTTTAAAAAATAGCTTGTCAACAAATGGCTTCTCTAAAAAAATAAATTCTCTACATGAAGCGCTTTTCAAATCGTTTAGCAAACGGATTATATTGTAATTCTAATGTATAAATGAGTGGAGAAGTTATGAGAATAGTGCTTTTGGCATCTAATACAAACTAGAGAAGTGTTTTTTGACAGAAAATAAACCGTTTGATGAACTTTTTATACAATCTATAGCAGAATGTTTTATCTGCTAAGAGGTAAAACACAAATTCAATCTCAACTGTTGATTTATAGAAGAAAATATATCCCTAATTACCGTCACCTTCCAAAATTCACTAATTATTTTTGAAAATTAGTAACACAGTAATTAATAATTATTGAATAACTTTTACATCATAAGAGGTAAAAGAACTCTTTAACTTCGAGATCAAAATAAATGAACGGTCTACATTCATTTAAATCTATTTTAAAATCTGCCTTATAAGAAGACAGCCATAGTTTCTGTGAAGAAATTGAAGCACAGGATTCTCTTCCCCGCTAGTACAAACTAAAAAATAACAAAATGTTCGGTTCATTCGTGTCGGCTCCGGGATTCCACTAGCCGCCCCGCGCATCTGGTTCGGGAGGCAGAATCACCGTAAGTGTACGGGATTCGTATCCGTACGACTACATCAGAATCTTGTGCAGACATGTACTCGGCCACGGGATAATCGTTCCGCGAAGAAATTCAGTGCACGTCGAGACATGACGCTGTTTCCTTCCTCGATTCTTCTACGCGCACTGCGTCTCTTGGTCCGGTCCCAGAGACACGATTACCACACCTGTAACCTGTTACGATCAGCGCTTCCATGCGATGAGCCATTCCGCGTCGTCCTCTACCGTGGGTCGTGTGGCGTCCGCACCATTACTCCTGCTGCAGCTGCAGCGTCGTTAACCTTTCTTAATCCCTTCCTCTTCTTTGAATGCCGTCAGGGACGGCGAACGTCGGTCACGTCGCTCGCCACTCCGCGCTGGCGCAGTGGTAGTGGTAAGTAGGCAGGCAAGCAGCCGCAGCCAGCGGGCGGCGTCGAGGCGAGAGCGGTTCGGCGGCTGCTGGCACGCTGGGCATCCACAAGTCTTACCAAACACACATGCGGCGGGCGACGGAGGGAGGGAGAGAAGAACGGTTGGCGTTCCGGGTTGGGAGCGGTAGGTGCGCCCTGCGGTTGGTCTGGTCGCGAGCTGCTGGCGACGCGTGCTCGCGCCACGGTCCACATGGCCGCGCTGCGCGCCACAGACGAACACACGCCATGTACGTGCGGAGAGGTTCGGATGGGCTTTTGGGCCGAACAGTAGCGGCCCTGTTCGAACGCGTGGATTACAAGAGCAACCGGGCAGAAACAGAGGAAGCTCTGCTTCGTTTGGCCCCAACAAAGAAAAAAAAATTGGAAAGAAAGGGAGAGCGCTCTGCTTTGTAGTCACGCACGCCGTCGCCGCGGGACGGTTCCACCGCCGAGCTCCGGCGAACTCTAGAGCCTCGCATTCCCCTCTGCCTTTGCTCAGCGGAGCAAATAGTATGCCTTCTCGATTCATATCAGCCAATAGCAGTACCCATCCGTAGTCCGCCGAACTGCTGCTCTGCTCGTTTCTTTTGGCGCAGAATGCAGCTGCAGGGCAGATTTTCAGGCTTCCTACATACATCAACGCCTGAAGTCTGAATTACAGCCCGTGACTAGTTGGGCTGATTTTGGACACTAACACCAGTGCACAACACAAGGATTCGCTTATTAGTAAGTATCGCTACGCATTTTATTTTCCTGACGGCCTTAGCAGTTACTATCAGTTTCTTAGTGACAGTTTCAAGGTATTATTTGGCACATGTTGCGGTTCCTGGTGTCAGGCCGGCAGCGCGAGCGTTAGGATTCTCGTCGCAGACGACAGCGCGAGCTTCCTTGGCGTCTCCCGCTTTTCAGGGGGACGGGGTTGGGCGCCATATACACCTTTCTGAAATCCTCACGACAGGCTGTGCCGCCATGGCAGTTGGCGTGCACACGCCTTGAGCCTTGTTACATGGTAGAGGATCAAGAAATATGACTGGAATCGCAAGCTGTGAATTTGTGCAGTCAGCAGCTGCGTGACGTCGTTTAAAGTCTCAGAGTAACCAGAGCAAGTCAGCAGCAGAAAGCAGAATACATATAACCTTTCATCCATGATCTTCATCGAACAACCAAATGAACTTCACACTTTCAGAGTTCCACAAACATGAACGTGGAAATACACTCGGGAACATTCTGACCCACAAACATGAGTATAGAGTCTATTGACATTCAGTTCGTGCGAGAAAGAATTAAAAGGAGTACACAAAAGTTCAAAAATCAAAGAGAAAAAAAAAACAGCATAGCATGGACCAACACAATATCTGCGCCCACGTGAGAACGGATCGAGAAAGGAAGACGACCCTGCTACTTGTACGCTGGAGGCGGCGCGGGCGGCGCGAACTGCTGCGGCGGCGGCGCCGCCTCGGCTCGGCCGCGGTTCCGGCCGAAGAGGTAGCATCCCAGCGCCACTATGATCAGCAGCAGGATCGCCGGGATGGATATCACGAGCTCGAACATGGCTGAACCTGCCCTGCCCTGCCTGCCTCCCTCTTCCTCTTCCCTGCAACTGCAAGACAGAGAGCGACGTGAAGAAGGGGGAAACGCCACACGCGCAGCGTGAATGGTAGAGAGAGACGATAAAGCACCGAAGCCTGGATGCTGATTGCTGCTGCAAGCGATTCAGGGACACGTGGTTGCCGCTCACGCCGCGAATCGCTTGATCCCCAGCAGCCAAAGTTGACGCTTCGTAACGACCAGACGTACATACAGGGGAAAACTAGACTCTGCATCGGTTGACGGTTGACCAATGGCTAACAGGTTGATTACGTGAGAATTAAGACAAAAGTTGTTAACCTTTTTTACGTCTGCGAGTCCGGGCTGATCTGGAAGATGCCAGGACATGCCAGGAAGGATCGCTGCTTCGATACTGTGGATGCATCCAGTAGAGACAGGAGTGAAAGCAACCTGCTCCACCGACGATGTCTAACCAGTACTACTGATCGTCGTATCATTTTCTGTGACGACAAAGTTCTCGTAGAACTGCGTTTGGACTTCATAGGTTTTTTGACACTTGAACTGTAACATGGGACAAGAATTCATTCCAAATCGAAGGCTGCTCTCTTGGTAGCCTCGGCGTTTGATTAGCTGCGGATTTGCGACCCTTACAACAAATGGCACAGGTTACTGCCTGAAAATGAAGACTTCACTGTATGAAAAATTATAGACAGCACAATAGTTCAAACACTGCACAAATCTAAGTTCCTTCATAAAAAAAAAAGCACAAGAATGATTTTAGCTTGCAAAGGGAGATACATAAAATGGCTACAAGGTTATGAGAGTTTAATTCGTCTCAGGTTGCTCAGCTAACAACTAGTCAAGCAGATGAAATTACACGGACAATTAAGTTAAAATCCACAAACAGATGTCATTTGCTCATGGCTATGTACTTCCTTTCATAAGATAGTCCCCACCTTGGAAAAGTGTCTTCAGGTTACTGCAAAACAGAAACACAACAAATAAATACTTCATTAACAAAGAAAATGGAAAGAAAATCAGAGAGGAGATATACGCCATCCTTAGGCTAGAGATGAAAGTATAAGATTATTTACAAACGCCAATTTTGTTAAGATTAATAAAAGTAATTGCAACATTTCTAGAATACATACATCATTCAGTGGAAGTTTTGGCCCTAGGTTCTTACTACCTCCGTTCTTAAATTATCATCACTAAAACAACTTTAGTTTATTTTTTAACTAGAATTTGTCTTAATCACAACAATTTTAAAAGCAGAGGGGGGTATCTACTTCCGACTTCATTATATTGTTGAACTTGCAAAACCACAAAGCCAGGCCAAGGATAATCTGCTTGCTTAATGATCTGAGCTCACATACAAATGAAAAGGCGCATGTGACTGGTAGCAATGACATTAGTCCAATGACCAGTTGATGAAACAGAAATTGTTTAGTGTGAAAGATAAGAAGGTTGTACCTTTGAAAGAACCCAAGGAGATACCGGAGAATGTACCAAAGAAGGCAAATCATCAGTATATCTATCTATAGTCAAGTCATAACATGTTATAAACCTTTAGTGATTTCTCGAGATTCATAACAGTATTTAGAGTGGGCAAAACCATATCAGGGACAAAGAAATGAAAAACTTTAGATCTTTAAATATTCTTTCTCTTTGATGCAGTCAACAAACCTTCACAACATACGAAAATTGCCTATAACGTAAAAGTAACGTGGTGTTATATATTAGCAATTCAAGAAATTACAAACTTGTTAGTTTCTGGATAGATTGGGCCACCCGTGTACAGGGAGGACATGCCCTTTACTGGCACGTTCAGAATTTGGCATTGCAAACTCAAAAGTGGCACTCTTGAGAATAACCAGGGTTTCATACAGTAACCAAATGGCAGCTATAGAAAAAACACATAATAAACGAGGCAGGATTAGCAAACCCCATTTCTACACCAGAGGACTTCATTGCCTTCCTGAAAAGGGATTGTGGTTTTTGGGTCTATCAGAGTTGATTAGTGCTAACAGTCGCATTGTTAGGTGGGAACCTTGTTCTCGAGAAATTTGCATAATTGAGATTTGAAACATTGGCTTCTTAATGAATTTATTATCTGTGTGAATGACACATAGGACAACTTATGTCCATGATTTGTGGGTTAAGTAACAAATTTTCAAAGCACATTGTTTATACTGGCAAAAATCCGAAAGCCTCCTCGTTCCCTTATCTAGTAGAAAGCAGTCGAACTGTTGCTGCTGCATCTTTCAAAGAGCAAGCCTTCTACAGTCCTAATCTCAAACCAAACGTTGAAGACCTCCGAAATGTATTCACTAGATATTTAGTGCCACTATACAGAAATTTTTACTAGAGGCCGTTCAACATAAAAAATAATCAGAGTTCAGAGAAGAAAGGAAGCCCTTTTACACAGGAATAATGAAACGCAGGCGGAAAGATACTACATCACAGAATTCTAGAACCTATCCGGCGTATCAGCATAAGATTTCGCGGAGTTACCAAGAAAGGAGGAAAAGACGACTGGACTGAGCGGGCGCAAATCTACGGAGAAATCAGGAGGGGAAATCAGAGAAGCTTTCGGGAAGGATACTGAAGAGGTAGCGCTCCCACCAATCGAGCATGTACAGGCCGATGGTGACATTGTAGAGGTGGATTTTACGCCCGATCCAGTTCATCCTCCGCCGCCCCGCGAGGCCCGGCACGGCAGACGGCACCGCAGCTCAGCTCCCAGATCCGAAAGGAGTGGCGGACTGTCAAGGTGTGGAAGATGGACTCTTTTTCTCCTGACGGATCGAGTCTCACGACGGAGTTGGCTGATCTACATCCGTCAATATTTAATTCAACGCTCTAGATCGGAATACCATGGGGTCCTTCCGGTCTACTGTGGACGGTTCAGATCGAGGTCCACGAGTTGTTGAGCCTGCAAGACCAAGAGTAACTAAATCACGCATACATAGTGAAAAAAACTCACCTACAGGATCTTCAGCTTTTCTCCAGGTACTGCATCGCACGATCATAGCTGACTGTCAGTTTGAAGTGTTCCTTCAGGCCCTTTGGAATGTGAGATTCATTCTTTCTTTTTGTATCTTTTCTAAAATTAAACCGATTCTTTTAAAATTCGTGCGTTCTAAACGGACCCTCATCAGCGTCTTGTTTGTTTGGCACCATCCCAGCACATTGAACCCTTAGGTGGCATTTGATAATAAAAAAATGAGAGGTGAGATTGAGATTAAAAAATAAATGAAGAATTGAGATTAAATGAGATGAATAAATGAAGAGTCCGGATCTTCTCCTTCATTTCTTTGTCCCAAACCCAGTTGCTATTTCTCTGTTGCCAAACGGCACCTTACGGAAGCCTTTTGAAGCAGTAGGGGGCTACAGGAGGCACATACTATCAGACAGGTACTAACACCGATTACACGGCGCCACATTTGACAGTACCAAAAACAAGACCAAGGCTCAACATTCCAATATCAAACACTGAAGTCAGCACATGCTCTATTTGACAAAAAGCCGTGAAACTCATGTTCATGTACCATCAGCATGACACATAAGAAATGGTACCAGACTACCAGATAATGTCCAAAACGTATTTAAGCTACACTTCTCATCACAGACATGGATTCCCAGAATCCACAGGTGACTGGTCCGATGATCACTTCGGGTTCCTCAGCACGATGATGACAGAGTCGCCCCTGAGAAACATCTTGCTGATGAACCTATCCTTGTTCACAGGAAGAGCCTTCTTCTTGCCCTTGCCAGTCTTGGGAACCTGGAAAGAAATAAGTGACAAACAATCAGGTTTTCACGAATACATTCTAGGTTCATAGAACAATCACAGTTTGGCAGCTCAGTTTGTTACCTCTGTCCACATTTCCCGCACGTTCTCGAGGACCATGTTACAGTGGCGATCAAAAGCACGAACACGACCAAGTAGCTTCTTGTTGTTGCGGCAGTTGATGAGCACCTGGAGGCACTCAAAAGTTAAGTTTTAGCTAGATTGGCTTGTTGCAGGCAAAATACAGCCGTAGAACATCAAAACCGTGTCACAGCAAACAACTAATACTGTGATGGGAACACATATAAGCTGTACAACAGATTGCTACATGCACGAGAAGTATACAAGAAATATTCTTCTTTTCACCACCTGATCACTCAAGTTTTCAAGATTGGATCAAAATGAAATAACAATAGAAGCTGAGCTATGTATAAACTCATTCCATTTAACCTGCATCTGTATTGCTCTTGGTATAGAACCCACTGAATAAAAAATAACAAATACAAGTTCCTAGAAACATAGAGGCATAGGAAGCATAAGTTTCTAGCAAAATAACTGCAAGAGAATAGGATAAAGTTGACACCTGGGTGTTGTTCTTAACACTCATCATTAGGACAGACAGGGGACCAGTGCTGAATTCCTCTTCTTCCTTCTTTCCAGCCTGCGTTATAGTTGGAGCATAGATTTCAGCATTGTTTCAGTATACTGATAGAGATTATAAATGCAACAGACAGTTTGTGTACCAACTATTCGATGAAACAGGATTAAGTGAATTTCTCTTAGAATATCATCACAGTAAGTACACTCACGAAATTAAGGTCACATACTAATATCTAGCTCTTGAAAAGATAGTCAAATTTAGCATTCTTGTTCTTAAAGTGCACAAAATAGCTAACTTGCTTCAGAAACAGTAATTGAACTTAGAGTCAACCAATTCAGGGCCTAGATAGGAAAACATTTTGAAGGAGATACTCACAACTAAGTGAAATGACCAGCCTAGTTCAAGGATAACAAGATGGGAAACATTAGTTCAAACCTACCGAGGTATCATAAACTAAAATTTTAAGACAACGGATCAAGTTCCCCACAGTAATAGTACCTAAATTTCAAAGCATAACAGTACATCAAAACGATACACCTGTATTTTGAATAGCAGAAAGAGAGGAACCTTACATTCTCGTCCGCCATCAGCTTGTCTCCTGCGAAGGGAAAAACAGAGAGCAAACCTGAGTTAGCGCGCTGAAAACTTCGAAGGCAAAAATCAAACCAGAAAACACACGATAGAAACCGGATATGAAACGGAAGCTAGAAACCAAATCTGAAACGTCGCTGCTAACGAAAAACCCTAACCCGGAGGCACCACGCCCTTAACCCGTACAGATCAGTAGTACAGCGATGACTTCGTACCTTCTCTGCGTCGATGGCGAGCTCCTCCGGGCACGAGCGGGAAGAAAACCGAGGAATTTTTGGGCGTGCCTGCCTTTCCCTCGCCGGTGTTTTTTAGCGGCGGCGTGGACAGCAGCAGTCAGCACTGACTGTCCTTTCGCGGACACCCTGGATGGAGAGGCGGTTGATGTGTTGGGCCGGGCTATTGTTTGGGCCTCTTAACGGTCGACCGATTTTACTAGCCCAGTCGACAGTTTACTGGTCCAGTCGAAACTGTGGCTCGCTCCTGCACACTAGTAGTAATAGTAGTGACGTGATTTTAAATAAAAAAGTTTTTGTAGGATTGCTGTTGAAGTTTTTAGGTAGCATGGAAAATTTAGTGCAAAAAAATTCATTTTAGTTGGTACAGCTTTCTAAATAACCATCTATACATGCCCTTGAAGAGTGGGCATGACTATATCTTCTGTGATAATGCCATCGTCCGTATCTCCGTATGGAGTATAGGATGCCGGCTGGGTGCGTTTCTGAACTGTCGATTGCTCGAGGGAAGAGAGGACCGGGTTGGATCTTACAGTCGACAAGAAAATTCAAAGAACCACTAGTGTGCTACAGTAGTAGTAGTGGAGTAGTGTAATTGTATTGTACTGGCCGGTTTAGGTCTGCTAGGTGAACTTTCTCGCTGCAGACATGCAAGCTGGAGTAGTGTAGAACTACAGTGCAGAAGTACTCCAGGATATATAGTCGAAAATTTTGACGCTGCGTAAACTACGAGGCAGTACATGTAAGTATGCCGTCTAAAATATGCACAGTTTCCGGTTCGTGAATGATGGGCACGGAGCATGCTCGAGCATACGGCCGCAGTCAGATGAGGGAAGAGCATGGGGGGCGATGGATACACAGCTGCAGCACCGCAGAAGCCGTACTCCGTGCTTGTTAAACTCGAGACCGAGACCCTCTCGTCGCTGTTGCGCCACGGCGCGGCGTCGTCAGTTTCTGGTCGCGGCGAGCGTCGTACGAGCGTGGGTGTTAGGGATCTTTTCTTTTTTGTTCCCAGAGGCACCGTCCCGTTACCCATTGCTGAAAGCTGCATTTGTACTACGAGCGGGCCGTCCGCGAGTACGATTGTCATGTCGGGCACGAAAACTTGTCGCGAGATTAGTACCGGCTGTACCGGTCCATTGTACAGTGGTTAGTCAACGATGCATGCATAACAGTCATTGCAGAATTTAAGCAGGGAACCGGGACGCTAATTCCGGCGCGGCTCATAGATTTGTAGGGCGTAGCGCGACTTGTGGGCCTCTTATCTAATTAAAAAAACATAATATTATATATTTTTCACATTAAAGTTTTTATTAATAATGGCATAAACTGTAGGAATTATATACATAAAATAAGCTTGCATTTTCAAAATGTCCTAAGAAATCAAGCGTGTAATGTTTCAATGAGGCTGTACTCTCTTCGATTTTATAATTTTTGAGGTTTTAGACAAGACTTAATCAAACATTAGAAACACAAAACACAAATAACTCTAAAAATTTGTTAAGTTTGAAAATGTGAAAATTATATAATTAGATTTGTCTTAAAAATAGTTTCGTAAAAATATACATATGTCACTATTAAATTAAAACTTCAAAAATTTAGAAATAAAAGTCAAAATTACATTTTAGAGACTGTGTCGTTATCTAAAATGATAAAAATTATAGACCCGAGGTGATTAACACCAAGGGAGGACTTCGTAGAGATTTAAATGGTGCTTCAGATGGACTAAAGATATTCCATTAGGAGATCAAAAGAGTGTAGCCAGCAGAGTTTTTGAAAATATTAAACCTGTAGCAAAGCTGAAATGAGTTAACAAACCTAATAGAACATATACGTATTTTTCTGCTAGGGCTTTTTTTTTTTTACCTTTGTCAAAGCTATAGGAAATATTATTATGGTGTCAGTGTCAGGCCTCTAAACAAACAAAATTTATATAGACTCTAATTGAACTGGACCCTAGACGGTCGCACTTATTGCCATGCCCTGAGCCGCCCCTGCTGCTGGTCGATCGCCCGGCCCTCCACGGTGAAAACTGGAACGGATGAAGGATCCATCCAGGTTTTCTCGCCTGTCTCATCTGCCACACAAGACAAGCATGCCGGCATCGACCGGTCCCTGGCGCACACGCGAATTTAACACCAGCAACCAGCAGCCTTGAATCTCGCGCTGCGCTCATTCATGGCCTTGCCGCCGGCCGGGCCTGGCCTGCCTCACCGCGCGTCACAGTTACTGTACTACTGGTCGATCGGTGCAGGACGCAGATCAGTTAATCCCAAAATACACACGCTGTCCCCAATCTGTCCTGTCCAGCGATGCCATCCATGCACGAGGCACGTCCACATGTTCTCGATCGATCGATCAGCAGAACGCCTCCGTAGCATTGCTTCGTGCAACGGGCAGTGAAAATCCGTTGTACGTAACAGCTTGCCATAATTCAGCGCTATCGCCTGCTAGATGTACTCTGTTCCAGCTAGTCGCGAAAAAAAAAGTACTCTGTTCCAGCTCCTTGCTCGGCCGCGGCCACGGTCTTCTGCAGTAGTAATGCACGCCTTTGATTGATGATGAGTTTGATCTACTACTATTCCTGCAGGCAAATTCGCATCAGGATCCCAATGCGGATTGATCACAGTGCCAGTTTCCGTCCGGAAAGGACGTATTGTACCCGAACTGATTGACCTGCAGGTTCGTACGTATTCGTGCGTTGCTCTGCGCAGCTGACTTCTGACCTGTGCAACGTACATGTAGCTCGAGATGAGTAGTACTACTAGTACACTTAACTGTCAGTAGTCTTGCTACTCCTACAGACACACACAAACACCGCTGCCTTATTCAGAGGAATACTCGTGTATTCCACAAGTGGAAACAACACAAAGCCTATTCGTTTCAGTTTATTGGAGCCGCGGCTGCGGGTCTGCATGTGGCTCCTGCTGTAGCTGGCCAAATCATATTTGATTTTGCGTTCAGTGAAAACAGCTACTAGAACCGTAGTTAAAAGTAGCTCAAACGAACACACCCACTCCACATGGCCCATAGACGAAAGCGCCCCACAGACTCTCCATCATTGATTCATCTCTCGGCACTTGCTTACCACAGCCACAGCAAAACTGCACGGGCCTTCTTCGGCAACGGTTATATGTGCATGCATGGAAAAAAAAAACGTGAAGCTATATATGGTTTGAGTTCAGGTCCTACTCCTAGTTATATTTGCAGCAGAAACCAACTGATCGATGCTTGTACCGAGTCTACGGATACAGTAAGGTCCGTGAGCTTGTTTATGGGGTTTACAGGTTGGTCTGGTAGCTGTCGATCGAAACACAAACGCATGAGGTTCCATCTCCGGTGCTGCAATGATACTGCTAGTACCTGCAACGGGTTCTCCTATTCTCCAAATTTGTTTGTTTTTTTCTTTTGGCGAGTGATGATGGGTCATTGGATCCCCCAAACATTCCATGAGTATGCCTGGATATCTGCTTCTTCTCCATCAGCTGCTTGATAAGACGACATCCGGGCAAGCATGCACGAGCACGATTCCCTGCGCAAGGGGATGCTTGCTTGAGCTTGATGCTTCTTCTGCAGCTTCTCTTCCTTTGCGAGCAAGGGTCCAGCCTAACAACGTCTTGATGAGCCCCTACTGCTGATACATATATACTGTACGTACTAGATGATCAGAAAATGAAGCAAGACGGCCGGCCGGTGGTCATAGCCGACAGAAAGTTTTTTAGCGTTCAGTTTAGTAGGGATCGCGTGCAGGCTGTCGACTCTCATCGCCGCTTGTTAAATATCTGGGAACTATTACTTCTACAAAGTTGGAAGGAGATCGTCAATGGACTGAATTGAATCCTGATTTCTTTGCCGTATCAAGGGTGCTTGAGGAGGTCTTCTGATTGCATCGTCCATCCGTTAGCAGGTCGAATCACTATCACACTACTGGTTGTGCGCTCCCGAGTGTTTCCGAAGATAATTAGCGAGCTCGGATGGGGCCCGCAGACCATGACTGGTAGTATATATAACGGCGAAGTGGTAGTGCACTCGATTGCAGGCAAAGCTGCTTAGCCATGCTGTAGCTTGATCTCTCTCCTCCTCCTCCATCCTGCAGCATCACCACCCATAACCCAAACGGAGGGGAAGACAGACGCACACACATGGAGCTCATCAAGGAGGAAGAGGCTGCTGTGGAGGTGATGGACCTGGCGAACTCGGTGCCCTCTCGGTTCAGAAGAATATGCGTCTTCTGCGGGAGCAGCCAGGGCAAGAAGAAGAGCTACCAGGACGCGGCCGTGGAGCTTGGCAGGGAGTTGGTACGTCCGACGTCGTCTCCTTCCTCTCTCCCTCGATCGTGGCCTGGAGTCCTAGATAGTAGTTGCATCGTTTCTCAGCATATTAATCTAGTCGGGTCACTTTTGAATTTTGATTATCAACGGTAGCAGCATGGTAGTTCAACAAAGCTTTTGTCTTCTCTACTACTGCAGCTCCGTATGGCTTCAAATGGTTAGTATCTTGTTTCCGTTCTAGCTTAACTGTCACCTGAATTTTGTGGCGGCAACGACTCTACTATCTGCTGTTATTGTCCGTAAAAGAACCTATACATGGCTTATTTGCACTGAAGATGCAGGCTCACCCACTTCTGCAAAGATGGTTTTTTGCATTATGCAATAGAACTACCACTTGACTTTTGTGTCTTTGATACCAAAGTGAAAATTTGAATTGCAGGCATACAAACCACAATGCGTAGTACATGCATGAATTCGTTTTATGTATATATACATATATATTAAACACCACAGTCTCTCTACAATATACTTTTCACAAATAGGAGTCCATTCTCTCCATGGCACCATATCCTCACGCATATAATACGGATGCTCCACTAGTTAGCTCTTTATTTCGAATTTTCTGAATTTTTCTGTTCATACTTCATACCAAAAGATACTCCCGTTGTTCTTAAATTGCCATCAGTTTTAAATTACAACTGCTATATATCCTAATGACAATAATTTAAAAAAGATGGGACTACACTGGATGCCATAAATAGACTAGAAAAGTGCATCATGTTAGCTTCCATCGGAATACTGTATCATGAGGATTATATATCGTGTTGTAGGTTGCAAGGAACATCGATCTTGTCTATGGCGGAGGAAGTGTCGGGCTAATGGGTCTGGTCTCTCGAGCAGTCTACAATGGAGGGAGGCACGTCATTGGGTATGTAAACAGTAATGATGTGCATTCTTCAGCGCCTTGTACATGAAAAGAATAGCACAAAAAAATATAGAATCGATCATGACAAAAAGTGTTGGATTGGTCGCTTCCACAGGTGCTAGATGTTATAAAAATTTCTCATCTCGTTGTCCCTATGTGTGCAGGGTGATTCCCAAGACCCTCATGACTACAGAGGTAACCACACTCTCTCCCACCTTCCCAAAAATCCTGTCATTGTTTAATCACATGCAATGATTCCCATGAATTCGACAAAGCATGGTAGATCAGATGCTTTTTTCAGTTTAATAACCTGATACTATTATCTGCAATTGTTTTCTATAAGCTAGGTTCTCTGTACAGTATTGTGTAGATTCTATTAATTAGATTAGTTCAGATAAATGTGTGTGAGCTGCTGGAGAACTTGCATCTTTATATATCTTTCTGCTTGCTAGTGGAAAGAAGGATGCAACCTTATCTGCCCCTGAAAGATCACATGAAACGTTCCGTGAAAAATCTTGTTTTCCCTTCGGTCTCGTAGACGAGATCTTGCTGATCCTGACTGCTGCTTCTAGTGCCTGCCGCTTTGTTCTTCAGGCTTCGATCCTTTTAAGCAGATAGCGACTTTGTTAATGGAAAAGAAACGCCCGTCACATTTCCTTTTTGTTCCCCACAACAACACCATGATTACCTCTCCTGAACCATGCCGGCCCGTCGTTCCTCTGCTCGATTAAACACATTTAAAATACTCCTGAACCATGCTAATGGCCTGTTGCTAATGTTTGCTAGCTTCTGTGTTTGCGTGTGTATGCAGATAACGGGTGAGACTGTCGGGGAGGTGAAGCCAGTGGCAGATATGCATCAAAGGAAGGCTGAGATGGCCAGGCAATCTGATGCGTTCATAGCACTCCCTGGTAATTAATATAGAAGAGCTTGATTAATTAACATCAGAGTGGTGATTAAAAAATTACCAAGCTGATCAGCCGACATGCTGTAGTGAACTTTTTACTGTCCCTTTCCCTGCCTTGTCATGTCACATACTGCATGCGTAGTGGAAGCGTGAGTCGAAAGTTGTAAAGCAGGGTGCATGCATGGGTTTGACTTTGACCTCCCAAATTGGCTTGCCCGGTTCTGGTTGGTGCACATCCTTGTGCATGCGCACCAGCTGCACTTTATGAAATTCTTGTCTTTTGGTTTTTCGCAGGGGGATATGGAACCCTTGAAGAGCTGCTAGAAGTAATCGCATGGGCTCAGCTTGGCATCCACGACAAACCGGTAAATTTGCACATCATGCGCTGTGGATCCATATACTACTGCCACAAGCCACAAGCACTTTTTGCGGTGCTGGATCATGGAACATTACAATGGGGATCGATGCTGCAGGTCGGGCTGCTGAATGTGGACGGATACTACAACTCATTGCTGTCTTTCATCGACAAAGCTGTGGAGGAAGAGTTCATCAGTCCCACTGCTCGCAGCATCATCGTGCTGGCTCCAACACCAAAAGAACTGCTCCACAAGCTGGAGGTGTCATTATACTCTATACTCGAATACTTCTGTACTTCTGTGCTTGCTTCAGAAACATAAACGGTACTGCAAGAGAAGTTTTGTGATCTACTGTATGCAGTTTAAGCTGACACTAGTTTGCTTCTGGATGACAGGAGTACTCCCCTCGGCACGAGAGAGTAGTGCCGAAGACAAAGTGGGAGATGGAGCAGCTGAGCCACTGCAAGACCATCGAGATCCCGGGCCTGAAAGAAGGGACGCCGGCGATCATCGAAGCACAGCGAGGAAGCATGCTGTAGGTGTAACAATTTGCAGACTCGCGCAAGTGGTGGTGTAGGAAGATTCAGCAAACTGAAAGAAGGGATTACTTCAGTTTGCTTTCAGTTTACGTAACTTCATTAGAAGATGCCTAAAGCCGGGGAATGGGAAGCATCTATTGATCAGTCTGCTACTGCGCCTATCAGCTGTATTAATCCTGTAGAGATAATTTCTACTAAGTGTGTAACTCAATTTCTAACTAGTTAATGAGCTTTTGCGCTCCTGAACTGTGTTAAGTGTTAAAAGAGTCCTGAAACAATAACTGAATCAGTAGCGTCCAAAACCCGATGCTCAGCCGTGATTTCGGCTGCAATTGTTCTTACTGTGCTGCAGCTGCAGCTCCTGTAGTGGAAGAAATGTTGGGCTCATTATGTTTTCAGAAGGGTAATATCAGGCCGGCAATATGGCTGCAAAAAACATTGTGGTGGTTGAGGTTACGTCGGGGCCAGTAATTGTTGGCCCAACAGACGTCGACCGTAGGCCCAACCTTACACGAACAGTAGTGGGTCTACTGCGGACGTCAGACGGAACCGATGCGCTGCGCGCCGCTGTTCAGAATCAGATGGCTCTGAATTTTCCGGTGTCCCTGCCGTAGCGCGGCAGCGACGGCGCCTATCGCTCAGAACGGAATAAGTGATCCCGGCATCGTTGTCAGGTGTCCACCGCGCCGGACGCCCGCCCGGTGCGCGACCCGGAAGGAAGGAAGAACAAGGGGACTGGGGGCAGAAAGTCGCCGGGGCGGGGACCGGCCAGATGAGAGAGGTGTCGGACCATTGCTAAGTAGCCTGCTAACGGGGAGAACCCACCCCATACCCAAACCATCCCATTGTTATAATTGTATATTTTTTAAACTCAATCCCACCCAAGAAATTAGAAATTAGAGATTCCACCCAACCCGCCCCAACTCGCGAGCTAATTTGAACCCAATTTCACCTAATCTGTGGATGAAATATACACAACTGCATATTAGCAACCAACTGAAAGTCTAAAACTTATAAAGAAATAAAAAAACAACAAAATTATATTAGCAACTAAGGAAACCCGTTTTAACCCGCATTTACTTGAACCCAACCCGACCCAACCCGCATATTTTTTTAAACCGTTTCAACCCATTCAAAACAACCCGTTTGTAAACCCAACCCAAAAACCCCGTTTTAACCCGCCCTATTTACAGGCCTATTGCTGAGGAAACGAGATGCCCAAATCTTTCTCTCTCTAATCTAAATTATTGGAGATCAGAGCTGTGAGATGTGAGAAACCGTATAAGTTGAATTCCAATTAATCGAATTAGCTTGATATTCAAACCGAACTCAAACTCAATTCAATTAACGAGAAACCAACCCCGGTAGTCTCCCGATATGCTTCCCAAACATCGCCCAGGACAATAGCATATGGGTAATTAACGTTGCATACATCACGTAAAAATACTATATACATGAATAAGTTATTACAAACCACAAGTAAAAGTTCATAACTGAAACAAGAAAAAGAGCAGCAGAGTTGTAGTTTTAGCTCTCAAACTTCTTAGAACATAATTAAACAAGCAACTAAGTTTTTATTTAGATTCTAAACACAACGATGAATACTACGCAGTGAAAAACATTTTTAAAACAAACCAAAAGACAGTGTGCTCAGCCCACGAATACCACCATCACGCTTGAAAGGGGCAAACAATAACAGCACCTGCAAAACTCCAACAAACAAAACAAACCTGAGTACGAAGATATTTAGCAAAACTTATCCGTGGGCTAGTCTTGACTCCAAAGATAATGTATAAAGTTAAATAGCAAAGATAAAGCCATAGGTTAAAACTTTTTGCATAAAGCAATAATTAAGGTAAAATAACATTAAGCAAGTATAAAGCAAACATCCTTTGGGGTATAAAACACTTGCATAACCCATGCGCTTAAGTAACCCAAGATAACAGTAACAACAATATTTGAGACATATTCACGATACTTTTCCTACATACTAGCTCACAACCTTTTTCAGATGTGCTTAGTTAGGTGAAGTTGTTAATCATGATGAACAATGATAGACACTAAGCTTGGTTATGACCGAGACCGTGGCGATGCGAATCGATTATACACCCTGCAGGGGAGTCCAACTGTACCACCACGATTTGAGGACAATCCGGCTCATGTAACCCGCTAAAGTTACACAAAAGGGCACTCATATCAACCTTTCTCTTATCTATTCCCAAACGGTTGGACAATCGACATGTCAGATAGGACCGGTCCCGTGTCTCATGGGAGCTCAGCGGTCACTCGTACGTATCAGTCAAGACATGATGTCATCGCCCAAACGCTAGTATGAAAATGAGATATTCGACTTATCTTACCATTATATTCGACATGTAATATGAACGGAAAGTGCTTAAGCCAACATTAACAACGATCGGTTCTTAATCGACAGAGACGAGGCTACCACCGTGAAGGCTCGGCCTTCTCAATCCATCCTATATATCACCTCCGTTCGGTCTCCAATTTATTCATCCTCAGGTTTAGTCCAATTATATGAGTAACCAGGTAAATAAATATTCTATACTCACGAAACAGTGGTGTCCTTTCACTGATTCGACTTCTACCGCTCAAAGCAAGGCTAAGCAAGACACGTCGTAAAATGAGAAACTCCCACCTGAACAAAAACATTCAAGGATGAGGTAAAGCAAAAAAAACAAGAAATGAATAATGCAACAATTAGGATTTAACCCACATAATCAAGCAAATAACCAGATGGAGCGCGCTGGATTTCGCAGGAACAAGCCGGCTAATCCGACGCTCAAAAACTTAGAGAAAATCCCAAATTCGAAGAGCTCGTCGCAGGGATGGAAGGGAGAAGAGTGGCGGCGCGTCGGGGAGGAGGAGGCGCTTCTACTCGCCGCGGGAGGAGGCCGGAAGGAGACTCGGGTGCTTGACTCCCCGATGTCTTGCTCTCAGCAGGGAAGGCAAGAGAGGAGAGCGAGAGACAGTGGCCGAGGGAGAGCGATAATGAGCCGTGAGTGATGATGGAGAGAGAGACCACGCCAGCTGGGTGGCGAGGAGCAAACTGGGCGACGTGGTCACTGTGCATGCGCGCCGCGGCACCCCCCCCTGCGCTGCCAACGAACGCTGGAGGAAGGAGAAAGCATGGCTGACAGGTGGGGTCCGTCCCCTTTTCTATTTTCTGATTTTCGGGAATTCCAGCAGCAGCTTCTGTTTTTGTACCAAAAACCCAACTTCCTCTGTTCGGTGAATTTTAAAATTTGCAGAGTTGAAGAACATTTTATGGAGAACAACTTTCCTTTTGGGAGAATCTTCAAATTCGAAAAGGTTTTAATTCTATAAAATTCGGAATTCAGCTGGTTGTTTAGAGGAATAAAATGATTTGTGACTTAAATCTTTGGTTTTAAAATTTTGAAAAAATTCTTTTTAAAACTTGTTAATCCTTGTGAACACTTTTAGACAAGAATTTATTTTTACATCCTTCACCTAAAATGTTTGAGCCTTTACTTTTAATTTCAAATTCAATTCAAAAATTGGATTCTTTTTTTTAACTAGGACCATTTTATTCGAGCTCGGTTTCCGTTGCTTTGAATTCGATTCAATGAAATTTAATGTCTTTGATTTTTTGAGAAATACGAGATGTTTCAAGAGAAAGTTTTGCGGAACTAATCTAAGGGTGCGTTTGGTACGGTTCCGATTCTTCAGAGAATCAGAAATGTTTCTGTGTAAAAATAAAGTAAAACATGGAGGAGGAGGATTAAAATTACCAATATACTCTTCTTGTGTTAATATCGGAACAAATTTAAAAAAATTTGGAAATAAAACTTTAGAAATTTTTGAAAACTAATATAACTTTAGAAAACTTTGGTAACTAATAGAACAAAGAAATAACTTGAAAAACACCTTCACGAAGAGTTCGACGAGATGAATCTAACAGAACAGCTTTGAAAAAATTGAAAACCTGATAGAACTTCTTTGAATTCTTAAAATTAACCATTGTAATAGGTAAAATAGTCATCAGCATCCGTTTCGCCGACGAAACACCTCCTTAACCGATTCACAGAGACAGTTGAGAAATCTGAATCATTTCTACCAGTTTCAAGGTTGAAACGTTTCTTTGTTTAGTCGTTTGGCAACGAGGTGATTCTCATCTGAATCGGAAACGATTCACGTTGCCAAAGGCAACCTAATTCCAGCGCATGTCCCTCTGCTCTGTCACCTGCAAAATAATTTTTGAACAAATACGTTTCTCTCCATCTCCTTCCTACGTGTGTTCATAATCATAAAAGAGTTTGTTTTCTGTATGCAGTGTGTAAAAATTTCAAGTACTAATAATTTTGTTGTTGCAGTGCCGGGCGTCTATATAGTTTCTAAGTTTCGAACGGGAAACTATACGAACTGAAACTCGTGGCGCGTGTCCGTCGAACACCACGCGGGCAGCATGCGTCGGGGGCGGCGCACCGGCCGTACGCGGCGATGCGGTGGTTGGTGAGGAGTGAGGACGGTGTTTTCGGCGTGGCGGGCGTCCACGGTTTCGATAATGTTGACGATGGACGAGGCGGACGTGCGAGAGGTAGCGGAGGCGGGAGCACGCATCGACGAGCGTGGCATAGGCGGCGGTGGAGAGAGGGCCTAGGGAGGGGGAGGCCGGATTCGAATCGAAGGCGCGGAGCGCGCCGGATAGTCAGCCGGAGGATGCTGGCAGCCTGGCACTGGGGTTCTCCACCTCCGGCGGATTCGTGGAGGTGACGAGTGGCGGCCGCAGGCCCGCTGCTGCCGTGCCAGGAGGAGCGGGAGCCGGGAAGGCGCGCGATTGGGTCGAGGATGCAGAAAAGACAGGCATCCGCTCAGCCCAGACACGGCCCAAGACACACTACGTCATGCGTTACTCCCGACACAATGTTCATTGGGCCGTGACGTCCTCGGGCCGATACAGAGTGCCCGGTGCTAATTCTGGCCCATACACTCAGCTATCAGCAGATCCATGATCGCCTTATAAATCGCCTTACGTTTGGCTGGATCCATGTAGTACTCCGTAGCTTTGAAGCAGTGTGTGAAGACATGCCAAACACGCGTTTAATCTACGCGCCCGATGGACAGGACATGACGACGCACCGTAGCTTCTTAGTACTTGATCAGCCTTTGACCTGTGCCCTGACCTCGTGCTCGGTATCGGGATTGCGAAACTGAGATCCTGGCGGTGCGCACATATGCCGGGCGGCGCCGGAGGCTAGCTCCTCGTGGCGCGGCTGCCGGTCACGACGTGGGACAACGTTACACACGTCTCGTCCACGCAGCCACCGTCGCTCCCGGAATCTCTGCTTGGGGGCCGACACGGTCAAGGCGCTCGATCCCAATCCGTTCCCATTTTATCAGTTCCAAAGTCAAACCAAGATCGATGTTCCTGACGCGACACCGAGAAGCGAAGAAGAAGTGTCGGTGCATGTTGATCATATGCATTGTTCGATGTGTTTCTTCTCCTTGGATTGCTCTGGTCCCTTCCTGGTTAGCTCTCGATCGGGGCCTCGCCTCGGTGGTCGCATCTCACGAGTCAAAACTCTCTTGGTGTTCCGACTTCCGAGTGATGAGCAGCATGAATAGGTCAACGAACTTTTATTCATTTTTCATTAAGATAATACGTGTGTTTCCGTGATCCCGATGCGATCTCCGTGGTTCGTGGGGAGCATGGATCACCCCGGTTTTGCGACATCAGTTGACCCTTCACTGTTGCTTGTTGCTGACAAAACTAGCGGTGCTGTACACATTGTTCAGCACCCACCGATCGATCTTCCGCTACAGCTGCTTCCAACATTGGTTTGGACACTCCACTCCTTAAGAGAGAGAGAGAGAGAGAGAGAGAGAGAGAGAGAGAGAGAGATGCTCTGCGACCGTGCAGAGACACTGCAAGAAGGGATCGGAGCATGGACAAAGGCAGATCACCCAGCTGGAGTGAGGCGACACCACTGTAGGTACAAAACGCACGTAGGGTCGACGGTCCAGTCCCATCGTGCTGTAGTAGCAGTGTTGGCGACACATCGAACTGTAGCTGCGGCCCCGGCATGTCGCCGGAGAACAAACAAAAGAGCAGCACATAGGAGCAGCACCAAGGCGGCAGTCTGATCCACGGGCACTGGCCCACAATCTCACGGGCTCGACAGTGAGATTCCAACCGCAAAATACTTGGGCATCTACCCGTAGTATACACCCGTCCATCGTTTTAGATAGTACAGCAAATCGTTCCTAACTGCTTGATTAAGATCCGAATGGGGTCAGGTAGCGATTGCAGTTTACTCCGGTCGCAATCCGGAGCAGGACGTACGGAGTTTTTGTTCATTTCCTCGGTGCCAAACAACGCCGGTTGGAATAATAAGAGGCCATGGATCACATGGATGTTTCACTAAAGGAGATACGGAGACGTATGAGATCTTTGATGAACGCATAAACTAGAATCAATCGCATACTAACCCTGTTGTTGGCTAAAGACTAGCAGTGTCTTTCAGTCGTAAAGTATTCCCCTTCTCTTTTTCCTGTTTCGCGAGAGCAGTCGCGAAGTACTATTTCAACGACATAATTGGGCCAAATGCTGTGTCTTTTACTACTCCATGACATTGCAGTGAGGGAGACGGAGATAAATGGGACGGCAACGTTGAGCGTCAGTCACAAACACAGTGCACGGATAACAACCGGTGGCCGGAATGTATCCGCCGACCCGGACACCCTCGTCGCTGTCACAGGACAAACCAAGCAGATCGAGACGACGGGACCCGGGGGGGTGGGGTGGGTGGGGTGTGGCGCGCCTGGCGACAAAGGCGAAGCACCCGTCGTCGTCGCCCCGTTCAGCCCGGGCCAGCGACGCGGGCTTGTCCCGGCGCGTGACGCGACCCGGTCGCGTCCAGTAGCTCAGACCCGTGGATGGCTTGGCTGGCCCTCCACCGTGGCATCTACTGTACTCGTACCCGTCCACCCAGAGTACCAGCTGTGCTCCCGTGTCGCGTCGTTGAACTCCGCTTTGAAACCAATCGATCAGGCGTGGGTCAGAGGGTGCTTCGCCGGTCCGGTTGCGCGGGTTTCGCGGACCACCGTGCCGCACAGCTCGTCCTCCTGGCGCCCGTTGCGGGATCTTGATGGAACGGAGTGGTCGTCCGCGCTGGGGCAAACAGCCGCGAGGAACGTTTCTTCAGTTGCCGATGCATGCATGGATGTCCACGGCGCGTGGTGTCACCTGCAGGCATCTCGCGCGGCCATCTGTTGATTGATTCAGCGGTTTCAATTTCAAGGCCAGATCATGAATTTTACACGGGAACAACGAGCCAGATGACTCACCTACCTGTAAATCCGCAGATCAGGAAGCAACTCAGATGGCCCGGCGTGGTGACACGGCGCGGCGGCGTGAGACAAGTCAAGATGCTCCGATCCTTCAGACGGGCCAACAAAGCGAGGGCACAATATATTCAGGCTATGCCCCCCGTTCCCATCACCTTCCACATGCCCGTGTTTGGGGGAAATTTAACTCCATGTCGGCACGTATTGTCAAAGTCTTTGGGAACAAAGATGCTTCTGATGACATATCGCCATTGTCTATAGTCAATCCCCCCCTTTATCAAAGATGAAGACTCGCCTACTTAAATATTTGTGCATCCATCCGTCGATCCTTGCGGGGCTAGAAAAGGATCGGGCGCAAATATAGGTCTATTAGCGGTGGACCGCAACGGCGTACATCTTATCGTTGAATAGGCAACTTCCAACGGTGAAGTTAGGCTAATTCTTCGAAGATAATGCATCATTCAAGTGGGGTCTCTGTGGTTTTCATCTTCCTTATTTTCCCTTTGTAATGACTCTCGTACAAGAAGAGCTGCCAGTGTCACATGTAGAAACTAAGAAACACAGTATAGTAGTACTAAACAATGCAATTTTCAGTTGAATAATTATAGCATGATCTCAAAATTAATTAAGAGTCCACTTTTCACCAAAGTACTCCCTTTTTAACATTTTGACAATTCGTTTTATTCAAAAAATTTGTTCAATTGTGTAAAATTTGAAGTTGTGATTCAAATAACTCTAATGATAAATCAAATTATAACAAAATATATGATATTTATCAAAAAATTTTGAATAAGACGAATAATCAAAATTGATGTTAGAAATCAACAGCGACATTAATTTAAAAACGGATGGAGTACTCATATTCTTAAGAGTATTAAAGTATGCATAATTGGATGTAAATTTTGATTTACAAAGCTAACTGACACGAATAGTTGGGGATGCTATTTCTCTTTTATATTTACCCTCTAACTAAATAT
>BCLF01000004.1:2063715-2074642 GCA_001602275.1 Zoysia japonica
AAAAAGTTATAATTCGGTAACTATCTTCACAAACTTGAACTACTCAATCTCAGGGACCACAAAATATGTAACCTGACATGTTAAAAATTACTAGAATGGAACCAAATGTAGTTATATATGTTTAGTAAGATACTAATTTTATGGTTATGTCATTTTTGTTTTGAAAAAGTGATATATCTGACATGGATAAGGTATTAACATAAATATTTCTTAAGGTTCCTTTGAAATATAATATTTTATAAAAATCAGTTCAATTGAGAGAGTAAAACACCCACATGCTAGTTTAGATCCTCTTTGGAACACATAAATTTCTTAGAATTTATATAAAAATTTACAAAGTTCAGTTCAATTTTATAGAAAAAACACATGAAACTGGAATTTTTTAGTGTTAACTTTAGAGCATCTTCAACAATCTCTTCAAAATATCACCTCAAAACATGATTTTTGGGGCCAGTCAAAACAATTATGAAGCATATTTTAATTATTTTCTCCAACAGTTTCTCTAAATATGTGTCAATATAATTTAAATTTGACTAAGTCAACAACCAGCACAAGAGATGAGATTAGAGATTTTAGAAAATTTCTCAGATCTACTTTCGAATAGAAAGATTTCTAGAGATATGAAAGGAGAGAGGTGTTTAAAATATCTGTTGAAGGAAGTTTTTTATATTTTTTTTCTTGTAATTTGATTTTGAAAGAGTTAGGGCTTTTGGAGATGCTTTCGGATGCCTGCTGAACAGATAGGTCTTCCAGTCCGAGGAACGCTAAATAGCGTGAGGTTGCCTGGGCGGGGTGCGGCCCAGGCTGGCCGCATGCAGGAGCTTTTGTTCGGATGCCGCGCCGCTGCCTCGGGGCTGGCTCGCCGCGTACAAAATCGTGGTGCGGGCCTGGCTCTCCGGATACGGATTTGAGTTCCGTTTCCGTGGAGCCAGGCACAGCCCGTGCAGTGTTACAGGTACGATTAGCATATAATTAATATAGTTTAAATAATATTAATATATTTAAAAATAGATTAAGTCTATATTAAGATAATAAATTATATTTAATATATTTAGATATAGTAATTATTATTTTAATATTTTAAATTTTTGTAAATTATATCACATGTAAGTAACAAAATATCGTTTCTGTTCAATTTGACTGGCTTCGTGCAACTAACCAAACAGACAGATAACTTTTACATGTATTGAGTCTCACGTGTACGAGATAGGCTGGGCTGATCCAAGCTTAGTCCATCAGGCAACCAACAGGCTCCGTCGCGTCCGTAGCAAGGGTCCGTGGACCGCCGCTCCAACAGGCTCGTTCCATGTTTGTATCGCCGCACGGCATCCCGGCGTTGTCGTCTCTCTCATGCAAGTGCAACGGCAGATATAAGGTCGCACAAGCGTCGGAGGTTTGTTACTGGAATAAGAAGCGCGCAAGCGCCGCTACACTCTCGTTAACTACTTCCACAATCCTCCGAGCGGCCCGCTCCGCTGCAACCGCGGCTCACCCCACTACTGCTACTTCTACTCGACTCAGTCCCACGCCGGAGGTTACTCCCTCTCGTGGACTCGACACACCAGAGTCTTGTCCTGCTTTAGCCTGCGCACGACGCGGGCCGGGATGCTTTCGTTCGAGGAGCTGGCCGGCGGCGCTGGCGCTGGCGGCGTCGTCGACAGGCATCTCTGGCTGGCGTGCGCGGGGTCCATGTGCACCGTCCAGCCTGTCGGCGCCGCGGTCTACTACTTCCCGCAGGGCCACGCCGAGCAGGCCAGCGCCGCCGTGGACTTCGCCGACGCGCGCGTTCCGCCCTACGTGCTGTGCCGCATCGTCGCCGTGCGGTTCATGGCCGACCCTGAGAGCGACGAGGTCTTCGCCAAGATGCGCCTGGTCCCGCTCCGCCGCGGGGAGCCGGTGGTGGACATGGGCGAGGCCGCGGCCGAGGCGATGAGGGGCGCCGGGGACGACCAGGCGAAGCCGGCGTCGTTCGCCAAGACGCTGACCCCGTCCGACGCAAACAACGGCGGCGGGTTCTCCGTGCCGCGGTTCTGCGCGGAGACCATCTTCCCGGAGCTGGACTACCGGGCCGAGCCGCCCGTGCAGTCCGTCTACGCCAGGGATGTGCACGGCGTGGAGTGGACGTTCCGGCACATCTTCCGCGGCACGCCACGCCGGCATCTGCTCACCACTGGGTGGAGCCAGTTCGTCAACCGGAAGAGGCTCCAGGCCGGCGACTCCATCGTCTTCCTGCGCCGCGAGGACGGCCAGGTCCACGTCGGTCTCCGCCGCGCGAAGCGCGGGTTCGGCGTCGACGGGGGTGACCAGGGCTCCGGCTCGTTGTCCGGGTGGGACCTCTACAGGGGCCTGGCGCGCGGCAATGCGACGTGCTCCTCCACCGGCGGGGGCGCGCCTTCGAACGGCAAGGTCCCACCGGAAGACGTGCTCACCGCGGCCAAACTTGCGGCCGCCGGGCAGCCGTTCGAGGTGGTGCACTACCCGCGGGCGAGCTGCCCGGAGTTCTGCGTCCGTGCGGCCGCGGTCAGGACGGCCATGCAAGTGCAGTGGTGCCCGGGCATGCGTTTCAAGATGGCGTTCGAGACCGAGGACTCCTCGCGGATCAGCTGGTTCATGGGCACCGTCGCCGGCGTCGAGGCTGCGGATCCCGCCCGGTGGCCGCAGTCGCCCTGGCGTCGACTTCAGGTACACGCGCGAACGCGCACACCCAATCGTAACTCCATGACCGTGAGATCCCCAAACCGTTAGTAAATCGAAAGGCTTCCTTTTGAATCGCTCTCAGGTGACCTGGGACGAGCCGGAACTGCTGCAGAACGTGAAGCGCGTCTGCCCGTGGCTTGTGGAGCTGGTGCCTAGCATGCCCAACCTCCACCTGCCGTCCTTCTCGCCGGCGCGAAAAAAGCCGCGCATCCCACCGTACACGGAGTTCCCCTTCGACAGCCAGCTCTTTGACCCGCGTTTCCTGGCCCACCCACCGCCGCCACTCCACCATGACCAAAACCACCACAGCTTCATCCCCCTCTTCCCCTTCCCGGAGAGCAGCGCTGCTGCAGGCATACAGGGAGCCAGGCATGCGCAATTCGCTTCATCCTTTTCGGATTACGTCGGCGACCTGCAGCAAAGCCTGCTGTTCTCCGGCTTCCACCTCTCAACTGATCACCGCGACCCTCTGGCGCCAAGGATCAGCACCAACCTAACAATTGGCATCCCACCCGTCCGCCAAGACGCGCCGTGCTCTCCATCTTCCGGCGCCATGAAGGCCGACGACGCCAAGACGCAGGGGATTGTGCTTTTCGGGCAGACTATACTAACGGAGGAACAGATTAAAAGCACCAACAGTTCCGGCGGCCTTACCACGCCGGCAACCACCGTGTCCAAGACCAACAGCGACGCTGCTAAGAAAGCACGAAACTCTTCTGAAACCTCTGGTTCCGTCTCCGCTGTCATTCAGAGCAGTCCCACCAAAAACGACTCGTTCTCCTGGAGGCTGCAGTGGCCTGCTGGAGACAATGGCAGCGAGTTGTCAACAGAGTTCGTGCTGGAGCCGGGCCAGTGCAAGGTGTTCGTCGAGTCGGACGCCGTCGGCCGGAACCTGGACCTCTCGGCGCTGGGATCATTCGAGGAGCTGTACTCCCGCCTATCCGGCATGTTCTGCATCGACGCCGCTGAGCTGAGGAGACACGTGCTCTACTGCACCGACACCGGCGACGTCAAGCACGTCGGCGGCGAGCCTTTCAGGTGAGCACGTTATATATGCTAGTCATTTTTAGTTTATTTTATTTTGCGATTCAGCACGTTATATAGTTTATTTTTTCCCCTCCTCTCATTTGCAGCGCGTTCGTGAAATCGGCGCGGAGGATCACCATACTGGCAGACGCCGGAAGCAACAACATTGGGAGTTAGGGACGAAGTCCTTCCACCGAATAACCTAGCAAGCAAATAAGCCGGCGAACTACGAGGCTGTAAATCGAGCGAGCTGCGGTTCCTTCTTCGACCAGGCCTGGATAATTCAGCCAGGAAATTAAGCTTCAGTTGGATCATTTACCCTTCTTTTCGAGTACTCCAAGTACTTTAGTTCGATTTATTTCAGCCGTGCAAACAAAACTGTAATCTGGTTCAAACGCACTGATTATTCGGTTCCCGTTTTCGGATTGAAGCCTTGCGCTGGTTCAGAAAACCAACCGCTGCTGGTGCCAGTCTACCTGATCCGATTCGTGCGCCCGGAGAGAGACAAGAGCGCTTGAATGCCACTGCGTGCTGTTGGAATATTTACTCGTAGCCACTGACTGCAACCTCTGAATCCGGTGTGGTTGATCAGAGAATCAGGCCGCTTCAGGCATTCATTTGTTCCCTTATTTGTCTGGGCAGATGCCACTGTGTTGCGTGCCTCCAGGGGCCCTAGCTAGCCCTATCCTTTTGCCGGCGGAGGAAAAATAATGGCGCTGCCTTGCCCGTTTCGCCCGAGATATTGTTGCGCGAAGTGGACATCCCAGCTACCGCGCCCCAGACTCCCAAAGCCAGACGGGGGGTGTCCGCACTCCGCGGAAGCGGTGCCCCGTCCACCATTCCTTTCGTTCACCTCATCTCTGAAGTTTTCGGATTTTTATGTGACCTCACCTCAGATCGTGTTCGGAATTAAGCAGCCCAGTGCGTAACATTTCGGGACCGTTAGAATTTCTCTCCGACGAGAGACGCAGGGATCGATCGACCAGCAACAAATTTAAAAGGTCGTCAACGACGGTGCGAACCGCACCACAGGCTCGACACGCTGGACCACTCGACGAGGAGACAAAGATGGCTCCATCACTCGCCCGGTCCCCAGCTTTGGCAGGCCTTCTTGTTTGGTAGGTGTTCTTGACCCCGTCCTTGTCACGACGGGGGCAGCTAGCGCGAGGAGGAAGACAAGGCGGCGAGGCGATGAGGGTTTTGGCTCGAGGCTAAGCAACAAGGCAACAGCCGAAGGATGCCAATCAGCACAGGAGCCCCGTCCCCGTCCCAGCGCCTGACAAAAACCAGTCGGACGGGCGCTGTTCGCAGGGGAACGGAGGTGCCGAGCCCACCGTGCTGCGTTTCACACACGAATGACGCCGACGGGTCTGGTCAGAGGTTGGGATTAGATGGCTGTCTACCTAAATACACAGAGAACTGGTTGTTTAATCAGGGACAAGGATCTTGCAGCTGCGAGCCTGTGACAGCGTGAGAACGTACGTGTCGTGGTAGGGCAGGCAGGTCAATGGACCAGCCCGAACTTTACGACTTGGGATGGTCGCGAGTCGCCATGCTTGATCTGTGGCGCAAGTGTCGGGCTAGTTAGATCAGTAACCGTGGCAGGCTTAAATGCCTGGTTTGTCGGGATCGCAAAACTAATCTGTCATTCAAATCGTACCCCACCAGCAGCGGAAGTGTAGATTCGAGAGTTTTCGTGTCGTTAATAAATCTGTGTTTCGAGATGTTTAATACCTTCAGATCCGGTCGTCGGAGTCAAGAAAGACAATCCGGCCATTAGCCTTTTGTCGGTGCTGTCCTCTGCGCTACTGTAACGTTGGTCGGTGAAGAGGGCAGTAACGTAGAAGTCACGACGACGTTGTCGATTTCTCGGTGACGGTGATTGTCATGGCGGTGACGGCGGTGATGCTTCTCGTCGGCACAGCGCTCCCTCACAGATCGAGTTTAGAGATGTTGGTGGGGTGCGGCGGTACAGATGAATTTAGGTCACAAGTCTCGGCTGACCCTCTACCTCTATTTATTGTGGTGCTGGCGACAGAGGCCCATCATTATGGGCTGGACGCCTCCGATCAGGGCGCGATTAGGTCAATTTCTAACATTCTCTCCCTTGATCTCACTTTATACTTTTATCTTTATTATTTTTTAACTTCACTCATTCCATTACAGATTAATGCATAAAACTGCCTCATCATCACGATCAATCGCCGATAAACTTAATAGCTACAATGTATTTTTTTATTCTGAAATAGTTACTACACATTTTGAGCCATTTTTTAATTCAGGAATCACAAGCTTTTCCTTAAATTCATGTCGGCAGCATGTTCAATAAATACTTTGGGTGGTAAGCTTTTAGTAAACGGATCCGCTAGCATTTTTGCGGTGTTTATATGCTCAAGACTTATGATTTGATCCCGAACTTTATCTTTCATAACATAGTACTTTATGTCAATGTGTTTGACAGCACCACTTGACTTATTGTTGTGTGCATACGTTACTGCAGGTTCGTTATCGCAGTATAACTTAAGTGGTGTATAGATATCGTCAACCACTTTTAAACCGAGTATGAACTTCTTAAGCCAGTTCACTGCCTCGTAGCCTCATAACATGCAACAAACTCGGCATACATTGTGAACGATGTAGTGATGGTTTGCTTTGAGCTTTTCCACGAAATAGCTCCTCCAGCGAGAGTAAACACATATCCGGATGTAGACTTTCTATCATCTCCCGTATAATCAAAATTTGTATACCCCACTATATAGAGTGAATCTGATTTTCTGTATGTCATCATGAGGCCTTTTGTTCCTTGTAAATAACGTAAGACTTTCTTTATCAATTTTTAATACTCTATTCCAGGATTACTCTAAAATCTGCCAAGTAACCTGGTAACAAATGCTAAGTCAAGGCGTGTACATACTTGAGCATACTGTAAGCTTCCGACAGCTGAAGCATATAGAACCGCTTTTATTTGATCTATCTCATATTAGTTTTTAGGGCATTGAAAATTCTCATATCTGTCGCCCTTAACTATAGGTGCAGGTGATAGACTATATTTATACATACTATATTTCTTTAAGACTTTCTCTATGTATGCTTTTTGTGACAGTCCCAATACCCCTTTGTTTCTATTACGGTGAATTTTGATTCTTAGAACGAATGAAGCTTCACCAATATCTTTCATATCAAAGTTTAAGGATAAAATCTTCTTTGTCTCCAGTAGCAGACTGACGTCACTACTAGCTAGTAGGATATTATCTATATACAAGATTAGGAAGATAAACTTTCCATCTTTAAACTTTGAATAAACACAATTGTTCTCTATATTTTCTTTAAACCCAAATTTCTTTATCGTGCTGTCAAACTTCAAGTACCATTATCTTGAAGCTTGCTTTAATCCATAAATCGATTTTTTTAGACGGCATCCCAGTTTTTCACTTACTTACATAACAAAACCTTTCGGTTATGCTATGTAAACATTTTTTCTTTAAATCCTCATTTAAAAATGCTGTCTTTACATTCATCTGATGTAACTCTAAATCATAATGAACCACTACTGTCATTATGATTCTGAAGGAATCTTTACATGAGACCGGAGAAAAAGTCTCATTGTAATCAATTCCTTCTCTTTGAGTAAAGCCTTTTGTCACGAGTTGTGCGTTATATCTTTCTACGTTCTTTTGGGAGTCGAGTTTTCTCTTGTAGACCTATTTATAGCCTACTGTTTTGTCACTTTTAGGAATTACTTTCAAGTCCCAAATTTTATTAGCCTTCATGGACTTTATTTCTTCTTTCATGGCCTCAAGCCATTTTGAAGAGTTTTCGCTTCTCATGGCTTCTTCAAAAGAGATGGGATCATCCTCTATTTGAAATTTTTTTGTTTGATAAACTTTATAGTCATCAGAAATAGCTGATCTTCTAATTTTTTGAGACCTTCTCGGGGCCTCTTCATTCTGTATATTTTCTATTTGAGGCTGTTCTTGCTCTCCTTCATCTGTGGCAATGGGTTCTATTGGATCCTGAGGAACAGATTCCTCATTCTCATTCATTGTTGCCACAGGAGGAACAATAAAAGGTGCTTGCACCACAGTATCTCGCACTGTCGGTACAGCGACAGCAGGTAGTATAAAGAATGGATCTTGAATCATCGGAGTGGGCGCATATGCCCGCTTCTTTTCAAGGTCAATCTCTCGAGCTACCATGCTCCCTCTCATCATCTCATCCTCTAAGAAGACAGTGTCTCGTTTCTACAAACTTTATATGTCTGTCTGAACAGTAGAAACGATAACATTTTGACTTTTTTGGGTAACCAATAAAATGGTAATTTACTGTTTTAGGATCAAGCTTCCTAATGTTTGGTTAAATACTTTAGCCTCAGTTGGGCTCCTCCACACTCATAAGTGATTTAACGAGAGAACTCTACCTGTCCACAACTCATACGGTGTTTTCGACACCGATTTACTAGGTACTCTGTTGAGAATATAAATGACGGTTTTTAACGCCTCCATCCACAAGCTCAATAGTAGTGTGGAATAGCTCATCATGCTTTGCAACATATCTATCAGGGTACGGTTGCGTCTTTCAGCTACTCTATTTTGCTGAGCTTCGCCCGGTGTAGAATACTGGGCCACTATTCTATTTTCCTGTAGAAACCTTACAAAAAGTCTAGGAACTTGTCCATATGAAGTATGCCGACCGTAGTACTCCCCCTCCACGATCAGATCGGACTATCTTTATCTTTAAATCATGTTGGTTTTTAACTTCAGTCTTAAATATCTTAAATTTATCCAATGCTTCATTTCTTTCTTTGATTGGATAAATATATCCATATCGGGAGTAATCATCTGTAAATGTTATGAACGAGTCATAACCATCTATACTCTTTACAGAAAAGAGACCACAAATATCTGTGTGAATAATTTATAGAACTCCTGTGTTTTTTTTGCACCTTTCTTAATTTTATTTACATATTTTTTTTTAATATAATCTCTACATTGTTCTAAGTTTGAGAACTCTAGTAGAGGAAGAATATTATTCTTAATTAGTCTTTCTATTCTCCTCCTCGAAATATAGCTTAAACGACAATGCCATAATTTCGACGACTTATCTAGAGTTCTTTTTCATTTTCTATTTTCATTCATAGACGAGGATTCTTTTATCTCGTACGCAACGTTATCATTATCGCATACGACATTCACATCATCACGTAGTGATAGCAAATAAAGCTCATTTTGTAAGATGGCAAGACCGACATATTCTTTATTAAGCATTATTTCACACTTGTCATTTTCAAAATGACAATCATAACCATCATTGTCCAAAGATGAAACACTAATCAAATTCCTCTGTAAAGAGCGTACATAGAGAACATCTTTAAGTATAAGAATAAAACCATTAGCTAGCTCTAATGAAAGATCGCCAACGGCTTCAACTTCAGCTTGGACTCCGTTTGCAACTTTAATGCATCTTTCTCTTCTTTGCGTAGTCTTCGTCGAACGGAATCACTGCAATGAATTAGCAACATGAACAGTTGCTCCAGAGTCAATCCACCAAGTAGATTTCAAATATTACACATATAGGAATTCATTTATAAAGGTAATAATATTCTCACTTTTCTTTGCCATGATCATCTTTAGATAGGAGGGACAATTCTTCTTATAGTGTTTCATCTTCTTGCAGTGAAGACACTGATCTTTGTCTACTGCAAATTTGTTCTGTTGAGGTTGATGGACAGGGGCTTTTTCTTTGTTCTTTGAAGAGTAGCTGATGAAGTTCTTTCTTTTGTTATCCTTCACATAGTTGATAGAACCATCATGTGAAGTTTTAATTCTGTCCTCCTTTTGCACACATATTGCTATGCACTTTTTCAAGTCTCAAGACTCGGGTTCATATTGTAGTTGACAATAAACATGTCAAACTCTTTTGGCAAAGAAGTAAAAATCAGATGGATAAAGAGTGCATCCTTGAGACCCAGATCTATTGGTTTGAGCTTCGATGCCATGTTGCTCATTCTCAGTATGTACTCTCTAATGCCACCGTTACCACCAGAGTATCTTTTATTCACAAATTGTTTAATGACTTGTGTGGCGTATGTCTTTGAAGAGCCAGTAAATTGACTTTTTATTCTTTTAAGGTACTCTGTGACGGTGTCACACTCGGCGATTGAACCCACAATTGCAGGCTCAATCGTGTTCTTTATCACAGCCATACACTTCTTGTTGGTTATGATCTATTTTCTATGTTAAAAGTTATAGAACATCTTTAAGAAAGCATAGTCTTTCTGTCTGGTCTGCCAAACAGCCTCAGCCTCATTTTCTTTCCTCACTGGCTCCTCAGGCTCACTAGGACATGCTGTGGTCAGGACCCAGTCCACCTCAGCTAAGATAAACGCTAGGCCACTCTCCATAGTTGTCACCTTTGAGAGTGTGTATCTCTTTGATACAACTCATTAAGTTGTATCCGCCTGTAAATAAATCAAATAAAGTGAAAACATAAAAACAGTAAAATTATATGTCTTATTTTCAACGTTGGTAAAAAATATGACACACAATTTTATATTATACATTAAATCTACATCACCGTTTGGCAGAAATAGAAATAATGCATAAAATATCAATTACAAAAATTATAATACTGTTATTATCAACGTTGGTCAGAAAATAACAATATCATAATTATCTAAAATTAAATTAAATTCTCCCGTTGATTCGAATTTAATAATAAAAATAATTTCTTAAAGTACGCAGTAGAAAACAAAATTTCTTTAATTTTCAGAAGTATTTACTTTATTTTTCTGTTCTGTCAAAATTATCTCGTTGGTTCAAATTTTAACATATTTAATTAGGTAAAAAATTTACCTAATTAATCAATTAAAATGCCTCTGAAAAAGAAATGAAAAATTTTTCTTTGGTCGAAATTAAAATTCGGCCTGGTCCATTGGCCTGTTGCAATTTATGCAAGTCAACCTGGGCTTGAGCCAAAAATTCAGACTCTCTCATGGGCTAAATCTGACCTATTTAACTGTCGCGCAATCTGGACCATTGAATCGAGATCTGACGGACGCGCTCTTTTTTCGGTGGATATAAAAGGAGTGGTGTTCTCCCCTAACTCTAACTCTAATCATTTTGTTTCTTTTCCTGTCGTTCTTCACGCGTTTTGGCGGCTGGCGGCGGCACCCGCGCACCACGCTTGGCCGTTGCGCCTGCCGCGC
>BCLF01000004.1:2076062-2098238 GCA_001602275.1 Zoysia japonica
CGTGAGAACGTACGTGTCGTGGTAGGGCAGGCAGGTCAATGGACCAGCCCGAACTTTACGACTTGGGATGGTCGCGAGTCGCCATGCTTGATCTGTGGCGCAAGTGTCGGGCCGGTTAGATCAGTAACCGTGGCTGGCTTAAATGCCTGGTTTGTCGGGATCGCAAAACTAATCTGTCATTCAAATCGTACACCGCCAGCAGCGGCAAGATATTAGGAGTACTTGACGAGTTCGCCCATCCAACAAAATACGACCGGCGGTTTGCACGGAACCCTGAATGAATGAATCGATGGGAGCATCGTGCTGCCGGTGGAGTTTCGCACGGCTGATCGAGCTAGCGCCGCGTCCTGTTCGTCCGATGCGTGACGCCTTGGTGCTGCTAGCTACCGCCTGCAAACAAAGGGAGGCATGGACGCGCCGGTGCGCGTTCCGTGTCGCGCGCTCCGTGGTAGCGTGCGGTTGAGGCGTCGGTGTCACACTGAGGAACACTGAAACTGTCGCGTGAAATTAATCAGTCGATCTGTTTGTGTTGACAATGGTAATAGTAACATCGGTCTGTCGGTGACTGTAACCACCGTTGTCGTCGTCCTTGTAGATGGAACAAGGGGTCCGTTTGGCAGCTGTTAGCTGCGGCTGCACGGATCAATTGTTTTTTAGTGTGCAGCGCAGGCTCAACAACCGAACACGCCCCACGCCTATTTCTCTATTGCTATTGTGTCGCACACATACCGTGTACCATCCGCCGGTGCTTTGAGTTGGCAGTACTACTCTGCCCTCAATCAAACAATGCTACGCCCTGCACGTTGGCGTTGGCCTTTGGTAGCGAGCGATCCACAAAGAAAACGGCGACGGTGCGGGGGCGCAGGTGCGATCGCCGGAGCGCCCGGCCGGCCGGGCGTCTCGAAGCACGCGATGGAGGACTGAGCACGAGCAGCAAACGGACAGCACATGCTTCATCTCCTCCTGGGGGGTTGTCAGCGGGCTCAAGAAGTCAACGAGGCCATGCCCGCGAACGGCGTGGACGCCGCGGCACAGTGCACCATGTCGGAGCGCGCACGCACTCCACCTCCAACACTTAGCAATTGATTAGCCACCGCTGATCTAATTGATTGCCAGCCTTTAGCGCTTTCTTTATCCGCTGTGGTTAGGTTTAGTATGAGATTAACTAGGGAGGGTGATTAATTAATCAAGGATGGTGGCCGGCCGGCAGCGCACGTGTGGGTGATGCGGCGGTGACGACAGCGCCCAGGACGAATGTTTTCGTGGTGTCGTGGACGCCGTCCGCCCTGGGTGACCCCAGGCCTCTCCCAGTGGAAGACACACTGTCCCGGCGCCGCACGTGCGCGTGCGCGGCCGTACCCAAGACAGCGTCCGGCATCACCATCTCTCGTGGCCCTCACCCTGCAACCCACAGCCGCGACACGCAACATGGTCTCGGCGCGCTCTCCGTCCGCCCCGGCCGCTACGCTCCACGCGCGCGTAAGCGCTGTGCCAAACGTACTACGTGTAGCATAGAAAACTAACCCCGGCGGCGAGAGGCCACGCTCCTTGCTTTCAGCGTCCTCGCTCGCGGCGACAGAACAAGCCGCCAGGAGACACACGGCCCGCGCCGCGAAGACGGGCGTGTGGGGGATCAGCGGTGGTGGTGGTGGCCTCGTTCGCGGCGATCGCCTTGTCGTGTTCGTTTGACCGGCGAGACCGGCTCGGCTGGTAGAGGCGGCTTCTTCAGCTTCGGCCAGGGAAACCCGGCGGGACTAGCTGACCATGCCGGGGGCCTCGGCCCGCGGCTCTAGTTTCCGGGCTTGTTTCCTTGCGTCCTCGTCCCCGGCGTCCAACAGAGCCCCGCCGCCTCGTTTCAGCCGGAATGGAAGACTCCGTGCCCCCGCGCGCGCACGAACGGCCTCGGGCGCTGGGCTCTGCTCGTGCGCGCATGATGGGTGCATCCTCGGTTCGGCTGTTTGTCTGCTGCTAGTACCAAGAAGAGGATTAGGTGTGGATAATTAACACCCTGAGTCTTGCATCATCATGGACTTCCTTCGAGACCCGCAGAAATGTCGTGCAAAGTTGTTCAGGTATGGAAGTATTTGCAGCCGGAAGGAAGGAAAGATTCAGAATGAAGACGATAGTGTCAAGCATTTCGGCAGCTTCGCGTTCATGGTCTTGTGCTGAGCGTCACGATGTTCCCGAAACAAACAAAAGGAAGCAGGCGCATCGCATCCGGCGGTATCTCAAACTTGCGGCCTCGAGGCGGATCCGCTGAGTTTGGTTCAGAGGGAGGTGGAGTCCCCTCATGTCCACCAGACCGTCTCTGAGCGCGGCGAGAGGATGAGGAAGCCGGCGGAGCTGAGGAAGGAGCGCAGAGCCCGGCAAAGCGGCACGTTTCTTGGGTTGGGCTGGTGGTAATTCTTCTTGAAGGTTGAGGCTTCGTAAGGCCCAAACAGAAGGGTGGGCTGGATTTGATGTATAACTGAAGCCAACTGGACCATGTAGATCACAGGTCACGCCTATAATCCTCTAAAAAATTGCATTCGTACATTCACTTTGGAAGACTTCTCATTTATATCATTAAGCTCAGTAGTTAACCAAAGACATACGGGTGTCACTGACACAAGATAATGATGAAAAGTACATCTAAAATGCTAATGTTTATACTATTAAATTAAACAAAGATACATGGGAGTTTGACCCTACACGTCAATAACACGATGATGGTGAAAAATACATCTAAAGTGATGATATACATAGAATTAATTAAAAAAAGCTCATGCCTCTGACTGCTAGCGCCATCAAGTAACACTCTTTCGGGTGAAGACATGAAGTGGTGACGCGCCTTCCAGCAGCAGTAGCCTTTGTGACTGCTTCAAAGCTCAAAAAGCAGCCCCCGCTCCTTGGATGCTGCATTCACTTGGTTTTGTCAAAGAGCGAGATGGATCACGGGAAGAGGAAAGTTGAGAAGACGGAGCCGGAGCCCAACGAGGCAAAGAGTTCCTTGTTCACACACCACATGTGGATTGGCGGATTTCTAATAGTTGGTGCTACTGCACATGCATCCATTTTTATGGTAAGAGACTATGATCCAACTACTCGATACAACGATCTATTAGATCGCGTCCTTAGACACCGCGATGCAATCATATCCCACTTTAACTGGGTATGTATATTTCTAGGTTTTCACAGTTTTAGCTTGTACATTCATAATGATACCATGAGTGCTTTAGGCCGTCCCCAAGATATGTTTTTGGATATCACCATACAATTACAACCCATCTTTGCTCAATGGGTACAAAATATCCATGCTGACGCATCTGGCGTAACAGCTCCTGGTGCAACAACAAGTACCAGCTTAACGTGGGGAGGTGGCGAGTTAGTATCAGAGCGCGGAGGAGCACTGCGATGGCAACCGAGGAGGTTTTTTTTTCTGTCTCTTCTCTTTTTCTCTCCTGTTCCACTGGTGGAAATACATCCATCTGCATGTATATCATGCTGTCTTTTTAGTCCTTGTTTGGAATGGATGATTTTTTCTTCCATTTCTTAGTTTTTTTTCCTGTGAAATTAAAACTTGATTCCAATTGAATTTTTGTGAGATTCGTGTAAATTTTTTGTGTTCCAAACGGAGCTGAAAGGTAAAAACTGTTGGAACATGATTATTATGCAAAATGGTAGTACTTAGATCTCTCACGTGACTTTAAATCCACTCAAATTAAACTCTCTTTAGATCTATCACGTGGTGTTAACGATAACCTTTTTTTTTTAGATCCTTCTATTCTAGTCATGACAATAGTAGTGGTTTGTTCTCGTGATTATACACGTGGTTTAACGGGAAGAGTTAGTCCTCATGATTATGATGTGTTTTACACTCTGCAACTTATGTATGTGTCCTTCTCACTCATCTTTACATAGCAATTATTATGTGTGTTTTACACTCTGCAACTTATGTATGTGTCCTTCTCATTCATCTTTACATAGCAATTATTATGTGTGTTTTACACTCTGAAACTCATGTATGTGTCCTTCTCAACAATCTATACATAGCAATTATTATGTGGTTTTCACACTGAAACTCATGAATATGCCCTTCTCATCTATCTCTACATAACAATTATCACGTTGTTTTTACACTCTGAAACTCATATATGTGTCCTTCTCACCCATCTGTAACAACTCAGACCCAAATACGACTCATGCTCATGCACACACTATGTAAGTCATACTTACACAGCAACCTGTTTACACTTTCGTCATTGTTTCACATAAAAGGGTTAATCTGAAGTTACTATGCTTCGGATCTTTGAGTATTTAAGTTGATATGTCCCTCTTTAAACTAGCAAAATAAGACTGAATCTCATGATTTTACCCACACCACAAGCTATGTGAGTTGAACATTTTCCCATAAGCCTCACCCCATCTCTACATAACAATTAACATGTGGTCATGTGGTTTTGACACTCTGAAACTCATGTATATGTGCTTCTCACCCATCTCTACTAGAAAAATATGGATTTGACTGAAAAAGTTAGTCCTCATTATTATTCCCTATTAAATTCAACTTTTAGATCTACCTTATAGGAGTAGTAAGTTTTTGCTTCACGGTGGTCGTTTCACCTATTGGAATTTTGGCCTCATTTGCCTACCACGTCACCGGGCCCATACTTTCACTAACTGTAATTAGGGGACAAATATAGAACTAACTGATCTTTCTAGGCATGGAAGACTTGCACACACTGCATTGATGGGGTGTGCATGTTCCGTCTAGGGTTCATAAAACTGTTCGAAAACAAGTCAGTGTTTATGTTTTTCGGTGAAACTGATCCAGTTCAATTTTAGTGTTATGTCGATTTTGGTTAGAAAATTTTGAAATCTCAAAAAACAGCCACTAAATCAGTGGGTAAGCCAAAAAAATCAATTTCAAATTTTGAAAGTTTGGAACAGATGACCATGAAAACCAATCCGTAAAAAAAACGATGGTTTACTGTGACACTTCAGCCAAACTTTTATTCAAATTTTGTTTTTTAAATTTGGAGCTTTTTTCAACTATTGTTCGTGGTTATCATGATTTTCGTCAAACCAGCGGCAACTAATTTCCCCGGTCTGGTAACTTAAAACCTAGTCCCGTCAGACCGTGGACCAAATTGTTGATGCTGACATGCTGTACCGGTACTCCTATAGATCGGCCCATTCAATGTTTCTTTTCTTGATGGGCTCATCCACTACTATACACGGCCTATCCTGTGACACCATGTTGGACCAGACATTGTCATTCCCATAGAGCCAGAACCGGGTGGGAGCTTCTTCCCCCTGATGAGAAACTACGCACGTGGTGCTAGGCGCGACTCATACCATGTCACAGGGACACAGGATGCGGCGACTGCGATGCAAGCAAAGACGTTTCGTTCCGTATGTTCAGGTTTTTGAGTTGCGACTTGCGAGCCGTGACAAGCTGTGGAACATCTGAATAAGCTTGGCAGCGTCCGTCAAGTGCTGTCGAATTCTCTTTCCAGCTTCATTTCTGGAGCTGAAGCGTGACATTTGGTTCTTTCCTCTGGACTTAAATGGTGAACCGTTGCCTGCCGCCAAAATACAGTGGGATAATGTCTGCTGGTAGCATGTTCTGCTCCATATTTTCCCCTAGCATACACAGGGAAGGCGATGGCCTGGCCAAAGTATACCCATCAGACCAAGCGAGCAGGCTCCGGAGGTAATCGAGTTGAGCAATGCTCGCCGTCATGAGTCGTGACATCTCTGCCCTTTGGGCAGGAAATGCAGCCCAAACGGCCCAAGTACTGTCCCTCAGACGTCTGCACGACGTGATTTTCATTCTTCGTGCTGAATTTCTTGTACAGGCCAAAAGGATTAGTATCATTTTGTTTCCGGCTATCAACTCTTAAAAAAAAACTGTCGTCCAAGTGATGCAGTAAAATAATCAGCGAGGAGTCTGAATCCGATGCAGTGCCAGTGCTCAGTATCCCCATCAGAGCAAATGCTAGTATCAGACCACCAGGAGTTCATGTCCACTGCTGGTAAAAGGAAAGGCCAAGATATTTGGCGCTAGCTCTAGAAGTTCTGGGAGATGATTTGTCTAATGGCGTGACTAGAAAGTTGAAAGCGAATGACTAGATGGGGAAGTCTTGACACCAAAGTCAAGGAGCAAATCAAGTCATTAGAGGGAACCGCAAATTTTGTCTGAACTCTAACGAGATTATCCAGCGAGTGTTTATCTGCAGTCCGGCACGCAGCTGCATCTTTCGTCAAAAAGCTGGTTGGCCAAACCCGTCGCTTCCTTCCTCCTTGCTGGTGCGCTTCACCATCCGGTCCAGCGCGAGAGCGATTTGGCGTCGGTTTTTGATAGTTGGTGTCTCCGACAGTGCTTCTTCTGAACAGGTACGACATGAAGACGACGTTTTTGGACAGCGATCTGAACTCGCAACTTGCAGGCACTGAAAGCTCCGGTGTTGACGCGGAGGGTGTAGTTTCTGAAGACGGTATGGCTACGGGATGTCTGCCCGTTGTATCGATCGATCGTTACGATGGGCGCGCGGACTCCACTAAACAACTGCAAGCGTGAATGAACCGAATTGTGACGCGGTAGCGACTGGAACTAATAAGCTCTGTACAGATCAGCTGACGGTTACTGAATCCGACTGGTTTCTGATGAGTCATGAGACGCGAGCATATCTCAACTCTAGCAGCGACGGCTTGCTAGTGCGATCACTGGGCGCACAAGGACGTCGGTTGACCTGCGTATACCGCGTTATTAGATTAGATGATTATCGTGGTGGCAACACTTGCTGTACCACTGCTTCGCTTTAACGCGGTGTCGGGAGACGGAGCTGTTTCTACGGCCGATCAATCTCAATCAAGGTAGTACAATGAGTCGTAGACACACCACACGGTTGGGGAGCTTGTTGTCGTCTTGCGGACGGGAGCAAGTGAGGTGAAGAGCCATCAGCAATGGGCAATGGATGACGCGGTTGGCGGGTGAGCGTCGTGTCGGCGTCGGGAAAATCGTTGCCGTTTCAAGACCGGGCACCCCCTGGCTAGGGGTGAAAATGGTCGATAAACTAAAAATTATAAGAACCGGATTTGATTAGGATTAAATCGAAATTTTATTTATTTTTAAATTAAAATTTAAGTAAGAGTCAAAAAAAATTGTGAAAAAATCAACGAAACGAGCTCTTCTAACACCCCTACCTCCGGCTCGCCCCTCGCCACACCAGAGAAGGTTGTAACATGCGTTCGTAAGTCTAGCATTTCCCTCAGAGAAGCCTGTAGAAAATTCTGCCCCGCCGAAACAATCCCAAAGCACACGGCCGCACCAACCCGGCCCGACGCCACTGCACTCACCTACCGCCACCACCCGTCAAAAACCGCCAGCCGCACGCTCGCGCAGGGCGCCCACCAGCCCAGCCCACAGGAATCGGTCGCCTTGGCGTATCCGTCGCACGCGGCGCCGGTTGACACGCAGCGCCCGGACGCCACGTCCCGACGCGCCCACGCGACAACCCACTTGGACGCGCGCCCGTTGCGATCGCAGGACGCAGGCGCGAAACCGTCCGTGCCGCCGGTGCCGAGATGCCGCCGCCTCACAAGGCGCGCGCGTTCCAGTCGCTGCGTTGGCGGAGATTTCCAGCGAGCCATCGACGCTTGCCCGGGCTGCCCGCCGTCCTTTTTCTTCAGGATGTGGTGGCGGTGGATCACACGTACTCCTACCGTGGTAGTGGTAGAAGCCTCTCCGTCTTACGAGCATCGACGACGAGCCGGAGACCGGTCGAATAAAAGTACTCCTCCAGTCATGACGCGTGCGTGTGTCGGTCGCGTCGCGGCATGCATGGCGGCCAGGCAGCTGCTCGGACCCCGACAAAGTTCGACCTGACGGTGGCGCGGCCCCAGGCGCCGACGTGCCAGGACGCACGCAACGCCGCGCTGAGTCGGAGACGTGGTGCCCCACGGACTGTCGTTGCATGGCGAGTCCCACATGCCCGTCACAAGTGTCCAAAACTGCACGCGCCGCCCGCAGAGGTCCGAGGACGTCGCGTCACTCGGCGCCGCAGGAACCGCTTTAAAAAAACCGGCGACCGTCGCTGCTGGCTGCCACACTGATTATTCCTCTCGTCTCTCGTGGCCGGTTTGAAGAACCGCGCGCTGCCGGGCGTGACTGCTTGAGCGTCACGGCGCGCCGGTGGGTCGGGTCGGGCGGGAAGTCGTCCGGCGATGCCTCTTTTCTCGCGTGCCATGCCACGGAACGGAAGACGGGTGGGCGCTGGGGCCTACGCGACCTTATCCGGCTCCAGCGCCGGGAAAACGACGCCGCGCCATGCCCCAAACCAAAGATTAGTATAGGGGCCTCCGCCTAATGGAATCAATTATTGATGCTCTCTGGCGCGGAGACTCGCAACCTCGTTCGCTCTTAATTTATTCTCAACTTGATCCAGTTTCGATCGAACCACCTCTTCGTTTCCTAGTATATTCGGGTAAGGATTTTGTACTGAAGCTATTATCAGAATTCGCTCTGCATTATCGGCGTCTGTCAAACTGTTCAGTGCGATCGTTTCGCCATCAGATCACATGATGTACGTCCAAAACGGATTGGATTGGGGTAGCCGTATGATTTTAGCAACTTTGCAGTTATTCTTGAATAAGGAGCAGCAGCGTTCATCCAAAATGCATGACGCATTGACGCGATAGGCAGTTGGCGCGCACACAATAAACGGAAACACAGACGCGGAATGACTGAAGTACGCGGGCGAATTTTGATGAATTCTCTCTCTCCATTCAAGTTTCAAACAAAAATACAAGAGATCCATACTGAACCGATGGATCTAGATCATACAAATTCAACATACCTTCAGGTGCCCTTAAAATTGTCACACCATGAATGAACATCCACCCCCTTCTGCCTAACGAATTAAAAAAAAAAGGCATCGACGCATCGACGGCATCGTCAGTCCTCGAAGCCGGTCTTCTTCCAGACGGCGTCGCGGACCCGGCTGAGGTCGCGGCCCTTGAGCGTCCTGCCGATCCCTTCGTGCACGGACAGCGACGCGGCCCGGCCGCGCCACGCCAGCTCGTGCGGCGGGACCATCGCCGCGGCGCCCCGGCCGTACTCGTCGTCGTTGTCGTTCCCGCCGAGCTCCCACTCGCCCGCGTGGTGGTCCCGGTACTCGCCCCCGAGGATCTTCTGCCAGTCGGGGATGTTCATCGGCAGCGACCCCGCGTCCACCGGCTTCTGCTTCCGCCCCGCCGCGCGGGACGCCGGCGCCGGGATCGGGCGCGCCCGCGTCGCGGCCTGCTGCAGCTCACCGCCCGGCGGCACGGAGTAGTCCACGCCGGCACCGCCGCCGAACGTGCCCCAGACGACGTCGGACTCGTCGAACTCGTCCGCCGCGGCTCCGGGGCACCGCGCGCCCCGCGACGACGGCTTTAACATCCGGTACGCGTGCTCCGCGGCCGCCGACGACCTCGTGCTCCCTGCCATGCCTCCCGATCGATCGGTGCTGTTCCTTCTGTCTACGGTACGGTACGGGCCAAACCGAACTGCTCCTAGCTTGGCTTTGCCGTGACGCCTGTGCGGGCGGACACGGCAAGTTGCGGCAGGCAACCACCGCTGTGATCTTTACCAGAGGGGTGCGAGCGGAGGGCAGTGGTTTTTGGAGTCTGTGTTGCTTTGGTGTCCAGTTTTGGATTTTATAGAGGGAGGCGGGCGGAAGCTAGAAGCAAAGAGTTGGTCTGCGGTGTGACACGAGTGGGCCCCGATGCGGATAAGGCTGCTTTGGGAATGACGGCGCTGCCCTCCCGCGGGTCGACTCGTCGCTCGTTACACCCGAGCTTCCCCGTGCAACGCTTTGGCCACCTCCGAGTGTGTACGTTATCGATCGACCAAGTGAACTGATAATGATGATGGGAACCTCTCTACCAGCCGAGCAACACCCCACCGGACCGCATCGGACATGCTGGTGTGGTGTGCTGACCTTCCACCGGACACACTTTGGTCACATCTTTATCTGAAGGTGATAAAGATATTTTCCTCTTCGTGACTGCTTGCCCCGTCATGTAGAGCATGAGAAACCTTATACTATAATGGTCGTATACGTATAGCTACACAAAAATTTCAGTACGCGTCCACAACTGAGAGTCTGGGACCCCATACCACAACACGACAGCAATGTCCTCGCTGGTCGTACTGGGTCATAATCGCTCTTGTACTATCTACACTTGTGGTTATGATAATTGGCGCGGGGGTAATTTCGGGATCTACTCGCTACGCTACTCCTACGGATGCTGACACGGGAAAAAAGAATGGAGTAATCCTATTCCAGGCCCTCGAGTTCCTGTCGCTGCATGCACGATGGCAGCAGGCCCCCCCCCCCCCCCCGGGCCGGCGTCGTGTCCATGGGCCTGGGATGGTGACACGTGGTCTTGCCCCTCGCCGGTCGCCACGTAACGCCGCTGCTGGGCCCGCGAGGCCACGTGAAGGGCGGCCTACTGGCAGCGGTCCCCACGCCGGTGGGCGACGGGAGGCTGAGCAGTGGGCACGCAGCCACGAACCACGCCGCTGGCGGATGTGTGACGCTGACATGAGGGGGGGTCCACGTCACGGGCTGCTGGTTATTAAGCAACTAAGCAAGTAATCGGTGCGCGTAGGTGACGCTGGTTATCAGGCAAGTAATCTTCACTGCTCCAGAATCGGAAGGAAAAATTTTTTCTTTATGGCTACGGAGATGTATTGGATTTTTTTCACTTTTCATGAAAGTTTATTTTACGAGAGAGACGAAATAATATTTGAAGTTAACCATGCAACTGTTTGTTTGATCAAATTTAATAGTTAAAAAATAAAAAATATCAAATTAAAGATATCAAAATAATAGATTCGATATCAAAAATAGTAAATTTGATATTAAAAATAATAAATTCGATATCAATTTTTAAAAATCAACGATTAAAATTAATTAAAGAGGTGGTATCACCTTGGTTAGTGCTTCGACTACAGTGTAAAGGCTTCGAGCCCATGCCGCTCGCGAGCCCCTAGGTCGGTGTAAGCCACAGTGCAGGCGACAACGACGGGCAAACGACCGAAATCATGGCTACGAGCCTATAACGATTCATCACGAACTTAGTAGCACAGTTGATGATCAAATCACGTAAAAGCTCTTCATTTCGCTCCGGAACAGGATTCGGGGCAAATTTGTTAGACAGATCGATCCGATCCACCCCCTCCGAACATTGCCGCGCGAACTACGGCCGGGGTCCCAGAAAACTGGTTCGCCATGCTTGTTTACAACAAACGGCGCCAGACAGGCTTGGAAACTTGATGGCGGCCCGTGGTGACCACGCACTGGATGCCACAGTGTACAGTGCCCTAGACCGGGACACCGCTACTACCGTCCGATCCGCGCGTCCTCTTCCCGTCGATCACGTACGTCCGCGCCCCCCCTCTCCCCGCCCCGCTGTTATTCTTGTCGCTGCAGGAGGCTGCGGCGCTGGACGACGGCTGGTGCATGTACTGAGCACTGTACTGGCGGACGAAGCGGCGGTGCATGAGAAGCCAGGTCAGGCCGGGCCACGAGGGAGCGGCGTGCGCGCACTCGCCGAGTCCACGTGGGTGCCGCCACGTAGGAGCGTCGTAATGGCCGGGAGCCGGGGCGCGTCTGCTCGCTGCCTGGATAATTGACGAACGGTCGTGTAAGGTTTACTCCCCATGCGTGCATGAGCAAGCAGCCGGGAAGAAAGTCCATGTCCAGGCATATCGATGCAAGGTCGACGTTTGTCCCGTGCGCGCCTGGACTACGACCGCCGATTTCCGCTCTACGAAGCATGAGGCCGCCGGCGACGCCGTCTCCGTTATCTCCTCCTCCAACTCCTGCGGGAACCAAAGGCAGCCTTCGACGTCACGGGCCGCTACGGCTTGAGGCCCGACACTGTCGCCCTCAACTCCCTCCTCTCTGCCATGTGCCGCACCGAGAGCCATGCGCAGTAGATGTTAAAGCAGCGCATGAAGATCACCATCGCGCCCGACGCCGACACCATCGATTTGATATACTGCTCGAGGTTTTGCGATAAGGAGGGGAGCGCAGCGCGCCAAGAGCACCTTCGGTGAGATGGGCGTCCCTCTCGGCTGGGATGCAGCCAACGTGCTCGCGTACGATTCCGTCCTCTCCTCGCTCTTGCTTGGCGGCCAGTTCGACGAGGCTTTCACGGGGGTGTGTGTGGGGGGGTGGGGGGCTGGGGGCAGCTTCTCGAGCATCTAAGTTTTTCGTCAACGCCGTTGATCACCGAGAGGAAACTTTACTGAGTGTTTGTCACTGTCTTGGAAACTTAATAAAGTATAGTAGCTTTAAGAGTTTAGTAGACCAATAATTCATTTCAAATATATACCTGTTTAACTTCACAATAATTAATATAAATATATACACCATCTATACTTATTTAATCACAATACAAGATACTTCTTATTATTTTTCTCTCTTATAGCATCCCAATAGTTTATACTAACCTCCCCTAAATTAAATTAATGATATTTAGTTTTATTTAATAGAATTTAGTTAATAAAACCACCTCTATTAGTACCCTAAAGCCCTCCTAATATTTATACAACTCAAAACTTCTCTCATTTGTAGCTAAAAACAAAGAAACAATTAAGGGTTTTTTAAGAGGGTATTGTTGGATATGTTTTTTTTAACTAGATTCGTTAAATTGAATTAGGAAGTTTACGAGTAGAGATGCTCGTAACAATAAGTTGATCCGATTTAGAATTTTAAGAATCACTTTTTGAAAATTGTTGGAGAAAGAAATAAAAATATATGCCAATAAATTTTAGGTGACATCCAAAAGTGTTTTAGATTTTCTATCTCTTGCAAAGAAGGATTTTCACATTATTCGATAAGAATTTCATAAAAATTAATTCAATTTTTAAAATCTAATAGCATATCTTAAATTTCAAAAATTTTAAGACCACGTACATCATCCTATCCTTTTCAAGTTTTTCTTTTTTACTTATCATCTTCGTATTTTATTGTACCTTTTCTCTTCCTAATTCATCTCTATTTCTATCTCTTTCCTCGTTTTCAATACATTCCATCTTTTTCACTTTCTTTAATTTAATTTTTGTGCCCACACTAGAAATAAGAGAACTGAGTACCTATAAAATTAATCTAGAAAAAAATTTACTCCTTCCGATATCAAAATGAAAAGTCATTTTGATAAAATTTTAATTAAACATTGAAATATAAATTACAAATAAATTTAATTTATTATGTTTTTATATGTAATTATTATATCTTCAATTTTAAAAATATTTTCGTAAAAATATACATAAATATTATTTTTATAAATATTATTTATAGAAAATACAAGTTAAAAAATATGTATTTTGGAGTATACGGAGGGAGTATCTCTTTCTTCCTCTTCCCTATCCACCAGAGGAAAACTAGGCGCCGGCAGAGCGCTTCGCCGCCCCCACGCCGCCCCGTCCCGTCCAGCCGGCCTACCCGTCCCGTGCCGCCACCCTGCCCCGCTCCGAGCCGCCGCGCCCCACCCGATCCGTGCGGCCACCCCGCCCCGCGTGCCGCCACGATCTGCTCTGCCCCGCTCCCCTAATCGAGGTAAGGTAGGGCGGCCGCCCTACCTTGCCCTGTTGATAGATCCGCCTCTGGCCCCGAGTGAAGCCCGGGGCTCCAGGTTGCTGGTACAATGAGCAGGCCGAATACCCGCAATAAGAACAAGAGGCCGCGAGCCGATGAATCCGAGAGCGCTACAGCTGCTGTTTTCAAGTACGCATTGCATTGTTTCGCATGGTTTCCTAGATTGCTCCGCATTGTTTCTGTTGCTCTATTTCTGATTACTTCCGGGTACCGATTTTGCAGGAAGATACATACCACTGGTGATATCACAAACAGCGATATCCGCCAGCTTTACATGATCTGGAAATCGATTTGCCATGGTTGCCACGGGAACTCCAAGGACTCCCCGAACTGTTTCTGCGGGTTGATTCCCGCACCCAATGGGGTTCGCAAGGCTGGCCTCTGGCAGAAAACGCAAGATATTGTCCGCAGTTTTGGCCCTGATCCATCTGAGGATCTTCGGGACTCTGCTGAGAGGCCTGCTGGGTTGACTAACTTGGGGGCAACCTGTTATGCGAACAGCATACTGCAGTGCCTTTACATGAACAAATCCTTCCGCTTGGGCATTTTCTCTCTGGAACCAGACATCCTGAAGAAGCATCCTGTGTTGGATCAGCTGGCAAGGTTGTTTGCGCAGCTACACTCTAGCAAAATGGCTTCCATTGATTCAGCACCTTTCATCAAGACATTGGAGCTAGACAATGGTGTCCAGCAGGACAGCCATGAATTTCTAACCTTGTTTCTGTCTCTGCTCGAGCAATCGTTAAGTCAATCTAAGTTCCCTGGAGCTAGAACAATCGTGCAGCATCTGTTTCGTGGAAGCATGTCGCACGTGACAAGGTATGGAATATGATTTTGATGCAAGTTTTACTCTTTTTGAGCAGTTTGATGTTTCAATGTGCAAATGGCAGGAAGCTTGTTGCTAGAATTTTGTTTATAATGGATGTTGACACAATGTTTTGTTATGCTATCATTGCTCAAAGCCTCGTATACACTCTGTTTCCAAAACGTTCTGTAATGGTTTGCAACTGGAGCTGTCGCGAAAGATTGTTACTTAATGATTCTAGGCTCACTATTTGCTTACATATTTGATAAGAATGAGGCTGACATAAAATATTCTAAATTGTAGTGCTATTTGTGGTATCTGGTCCTTAGAGACATGTATGCTTAGTCACATTTCTAAGGCTCTGTGACTGTATTGATAACTTGTATGCTTAGGTAGAGATGAGCCTGTATAGGGTATGATTTCTATGTTCATCTATATCTAAAACTGCAACTTATAACACCCATATTTTATGGCAAGTTGTCACATGAAGTGAGGTCTAGGATTACATGTGTGATGTCTCATTATCTCATACTACTATCTTCGAATAGTACCGGTTTAATATCATGAAAAACTGATGTTTAGTCGTCATATGCTTAAGGTGCTCATCATGTGGAAAAGATTCTGCAGCATCTTCAAAAATGGAAGACTTCTATGAAGTGGAGCTGAATATTAAAGGTTTGAATAATTTGGAAGAAAGTTTGAGTGACTATTTCAGTGAAGAAGCACTGGATGGGGAGAACCAATACTTTTGTGAGTCATGCCAGAAAAGGGTAGACGCCACTCGCTGCATAAAGCTTTGCTCACTTCCTCCTGTTGTTAATTTCCATTTGAAGCGTTACGTATTCCTCCCAAAGGTGATATATGTTCCTTCCACATCTCTTTTTTCCTAAGCTTTATTTTGTCCTTTGTCCAATACTATTTTCAACTTTTTTTATCGGCAGACAACAACGAAGAAAAAAATCTCTTCAGCTTTCAGTTTCCCAGGGTGCCTAGATCTGGGAAAGTGGTTGTCAAGCCCTTCATCTAGTTTAACCTACGAACTGGCTGCTATCTTGATTCACAAGGGTACCGCTGCTAACAGTGGGCACTATGTGGCGCACATAAAAGACGAAAGCAATGGCCAGTGGTGGGAGTTTGATGATGAAACTGTGTCCAAACTTGGTTCACATCCTTTTGGTGAAAAAATAGTAAAGTCGTCAAATAAAGATGATCAGAAATCTCAGGGCATTTCAACTGATACTGCTACAAATAATAATAACAACTGCCACCAGGAGGCAGTGTCAACATCCGCTGTTGGAGAGATGTTTTCATCTACAGATGCTTATATGCTGATGTTCAAACGTACCAGTAAGGATGAAAGTGCTGCTGAAAGCAATAATATTTCAGAAATCAATAATGATTCACTTCCACATCATTTTCTGAATGAAATTAATGAACTAAACGCATCATATGTAAAATCATGTGAGGAGTATCGAAGTAAGAAAGAAGCCCACTTGGCATCTATAACAGAGAGACGTCAAGAAGTAAAATCTGTTCTGATAGAAGCGCCTGCAAATCCAGAGAATGATTCATATTTTTGGATTTCAACAGACTGGCTGCGTCAATGGGCAGATAACATTGATCCTCCACCGTAAGTTAACCAGAAAATTTTTCTTTTCCCTTTTCTGTTTCGATTAACATTGAAATGCTTTGTTTGTAAAATCTTCATGATACACTATATACATGTTCGCTTAGTTTTATAGAAAACTGTTGCACCTTTGTTGCTAAACTACATAGTATTGGTGTATTATGGATGATAACGAATATAATATCTGCTACATGTTAATAGATGATATGTATTGATCTAGGCAATGCTGTGTTCTGTATCATAGATAAGCGGACCCAAACTCATCCATCCAATCGAACTTTCAACTGAACCCTGCTATCATCATGAATTTGATGGAAGTTTTGTGAATGCTCCATCAGAATACCGAGTCTAAATTTAACCTATGATATGTCTGGATTAGTAAATTATTAAACATTAAATGTGTGAGTTACATGCAATGGGCCATCTGAAGTTTGGTTAGCAGTGCTAGCTGCGAACTATGCCCCTGCTATTTCTTTTAAAATTAAAAATCTTTCATTCTTTTAATTAGATCAGGTTATCTTAATGTGCTGTATATCTTTTACTTTTGGTTATGTACTGAAATATTCTTTTGTTCATTATTATATCTCTGTAACTTTGGGATTATATCTGATCCTTAGCATATTTTACCTAAGGGCGGATAAGAAAACATGTCTGGACCAAATTTAAAGTCTAGAATGAAATTCTACATCACCACATTTATGATCTCTACACATTATCTGTGTGGACCAGCTGCAGATACTGCAGGAGCATCTTCATTGCTACTGTAGTATGCAGCAGCAGCGCCAATAGTTGGCATGGAGATGAGACTATTTTTTTTTACATCAGAAATAATTTAGGATAAAATCATTCTTTGTTCAGGTTGAGTTATACCCATCACATCCTTGTTTAGAAGCTGACTTGCTATTAAATTTAAACAGTGGCAATGTTGTTTCCATTTAGCAAGGAATAAACCATAGCATCTGCCTTGTTCCTTTCTGATGAGAGCATGCAAAGCTCTTATAATTGGACCTTGCATATCAACATGTGTATCTATATGACTGATGTCGTCATCACTTTCTTCTAATCCCCTCTGTTTTTCTGCTGCCTTCTACTGTGCTGTCTTCTGTAGGACCTAGGGTTGGCATAAACAGCGCAAAAATGCAATATTAATGGAGTCCTATAGAATTTACCCTTGAGTTCGTGATAGTAGGGTGCCTAAAAAACTCAAGGGTAAATTCCATAAGACTGCAATTCGTCCTGCCATGCTTTATGGAGCAGTGTTGGCCTACGAAAAGGCGACATGTCCAACAGCTACACGTAGCCGAAATGTGTATGTTGAGATGGATGTGTGGTCACACGAGGAGAGATCGTGTCCGGAACGATGACATATGAGAGAGATTAGGAGTGACACCAGTTGAGGAGAAACTTGTGCAGCATCGTTTGAGGTGGTTCAGACATATTCAACGAAGACCATAGGAGGCACCGGTTCGTAGCGGGATGGTAAGTCGGTCAAACGGTGTGAAGAGGCAGAGGTAGACCAAACTTGACTTGGGAAGAGTCTGTGAAGAGAGATCTGAAGGACTGGGATATCGTCAAAGAGTTAGCTTTGGATAGGAGTTCGTGGAGGCTAGCAATTCACGTGCCTGAACCTTGATTGCCGGTTGTTGCTCCTTTTTAGTCGTCTCTCGGGGTTTCATTTTTAGCCTACCCCAACTTGCTTGGGACTAAAGGCTTTGTTGTTGTTTTTGTTGTTGTTGTTGTGTAGATATTCATTAATGAACCAAATATAGCCTTACTACAGCGATATTCTGTTTCTGCAGTTCCATTGACAATGGTCCAATTCTATGTGAACATGGAAAGGTTCCAGCATCTAAAGTCACATTGATGAAGCGAGTATCAGCTGTAGCTTGGCAAAAGCTATTTTCTAAAGTATGAGGCTAACCACTTCTTGGTTTCCATTTCACAGATCTTTTGCCTGACATTCCTTGCGATTTGTATTATTCTGAGCATCTTATTATAGTATAATAACGGTAAAAAGTTTTCATTTGTACTCATTTTTATGCCTCTGGCATGTTATTGATGAATATTATATTGATGTTGCTATTGATAAAACACAAGTATGGAGGCGGGCCAACATTAAGCAGCAATGATTGTTGCATGGAGTGTCTTATGGTGGGAGCTAAAAATGTAGTATCTGCTGATGTCTACCGTGACCGAAAAGCATCATTTAAAAAACTTGCAGAAGCAGCACTTGCTGGTAGCTGTTCAGATAACCCTTCATACTTTATTTCAAGGACATGGTATGTGAAGTGCATCCTTCTCTTGATTTTCAAGCTTAGTTCCATATAGTTATTTTTGTGTAAGCAAATATTGTTTTTCTGCGGGAAAGATTGTGTACAAAAGACCCAAAGTGGTCGGACCCTTCCCTGGATCCTGTGCAAGCGGGATCTACGTGCACCCGGCTACCCTTTTAATATTGTTTTTTTGCATTTAGTTTTTTTCCCCCTGCTCTCCTCTCCTATCTGCCTTTACAGATAGATCAGTATGTCTGTGCAAGATTCATGGTCATGATGCATACTCTTATGTATGTACTCGACCTTTCTACATATTATTGTTAAAAGTTAATTATGGTTTTGTGCAATTGTTATCCCACATGCCATGTTGACTTTTGTATCTTTGTGGCTTGGCAGTTCTAATCTCAAGTTTGTATTCAATTTTTTTTTTTTCATTTCTTCTACTTTGCGCCAAGTAACTTTCTCTCTGAATCATCCGGCCTCTTGTATGCATGCTTACTAATTAAATATCATTTGTGTTTTACTTTTTGGTGGCCTTGTTGCTCTATATCACCATCCTGCATGCATCATTCCATTTTGATCTTTTGCTGTTTACTGCTAGGTTGAGTCAATGGCTGCGTAAGAAGAATGCTGATATGCCTTCTGATGCTGATAATGGACCAACCAGTGCTTTAATATGTTGCCATGGAAATCTTCTTCCGGAGCACGCTTCAGGGGCAAAGCGTGTATCCGTCCCAGAGAGCCTCTGGTTATTTCTCTATGAAACCATCAGGGTGGGAAAGGCTGATGATATCGTGACCTTTCCATCAGATTGTCAGCCTTGTGAAATCTGCAGCCAGGAATTGTCTGACGTTGCATCTGTTGAGGGTAACCTTAGGTAATATATGAAAGTCAAAGAACCATGATTAGATATGGGATTATTTTATCATATTATTGATGTCTAACATGCATTTTCTTTGTTGAGTATTGCCCTTTCAGAACAGTGAAACTCAAGCAGCGACATAGCCATGAAAAATTGGTATCTGGGAAAAGCTTTGCACTTTTTCCCGGTCAAAAATATTATTTGATTCCTTCCTCTTGGTTGTCAGAATGGAGAGCTTATATTACAGCTACTGGAAAAAATATTTGTTCAGTACCAGAACCTCATAATCTTGAAGCTATTGTCAATTCTCTTATATGTGAGAAGGTAAAATAATATATCGTATGTCTATTCCGTAAACCCATAACACAATATTATTTGAATTTGAATGTTATTACCTGCGAGCGAACCTTTCTGTCAGGAACATACAAAAACCTTCTAGAATTTTAAAGAATTCTTTCAGAACTTCTATACCCTGCCTTGTGATTATTACCAGTTATATTCATAATGTACAAGTCTAGAAACGGGGTTGAGTTGATTGTGCATAAAATGCGCTGTCGAATGTGCTATGCATCATGTGGCTCATGCCTACTGTTTGTCATCTGTGGGTAACTGGCATGGTTGCTCCAGTCAACTTACTTAATGTCAAACTTTATGTTTAACCGGATAATATTCTGCAATCTAATTTATTTTTAAATTTAAATTCTGCGTGAGGATAATCAATGCATATTTACATGGTTCCTGGAATATCTATATTTTTGTTGATCATGATAAGCAACACTGTTGTTTATTTTTTTAGATTTCTAGTTACTTAGATGGATTGATGAATTTTTCCTAACATGTGGATTGATAATTTTTTTCAGCATTCAAGGTTGTTGCAAAAGCCTTTGGATATTGTTTGCAAGCGCGGGAACATCACTCAGAAAGCATCAAATGTAAACTCATGCTCTTTATCAGATACTTGTGGATTGATAATTTTTGTTGGGCATGTATATGCAATAGTGGGGCGTCATTATAAAGTTGGCTCATACAGCTGCCAATGATGTTTCATTCATTGAATTGTGTGTGGATGCCTTCAACCATGTTTGCCTCAAATTTAAAACAATGGAGATGTATGACTAGCAGTTCCTCATCTTGTAAAGCTTTTGTTGTGAGGAAACTGTTAATGCATGTATCTTGCTTGCTATCTAACTGTGCTTTTACTATTTTGGACTGTCCTTATATTTGTCCAACAGTAACTGTCAATTTTTTTTTTGTAACCATTTTTTTGGGCATGCCTTTCAGACAGATGGGTTGGCAATGGTCTCAGAGTCTGATTGGGATTTGTTCTCTGAGGAATGGGATGTCAGGACAGGAAAAGGTATAGCTGCTGAAATTGCTTTTAGCAAGAGCCCTCAAGATAAACTGCAAGGATCATCGGAAGCAACGCCGATGATGAATGGAGATCTAGACCGTCTCTTGATGATGCAAATGATGATCTACAGTCCAGAGGGCCCTATATTAAAACTGATCCTGAGGTATTATACCTGAGAGTTAAACCGTGCAGGAGCTAGATGTTATTATCTTAGAATATTAATACCCCTGATTTTAAAAATGTTAATATAAGAATACCGAAGGGAATTGTTTGCAATATAAGTGACATGTGCCTTTGTATTTATTGCTAATTAGTAATAGCAATGTAAACCTTTATATGACACATCCCACATAATCAACAAGGAAATAAATCCTTATTTATATAGAAGCACTATACTGGGATGATGTTAGTTAGAACATGGCAGTACAGCTAGTTATGTGGCTGCAATTCACATAATCTTTGTTGATTTATTTATTTTAACAAAAGTTTACTAGCAGCATCATGTGGAGCTACCAATGGAACATCAGACCTTTCATTCTTAGCTTTGACAATTTGTAACGCTTGAAATTTTGTAACTTCCTAGTAGGTAGGGCTGAAACTTATCCACCAGAGGGAATGGGTGGGAGAAAAGTTGCATGTGGTAGTTTCTATAATGTTCAGGTTTCCAGACAATCTAATGTCTTCAGTCACTGAATAACTTTGCAATTTGATGAATATAAATGTTACTTCATATTCTCCTTTGCTGCTCTATCTGTGATTTGTGCACACTAGGTTTGTGAAGAATGTATTGGAGAAAGAGAGAGCTGTGCCTTGGTGGAAAAGCTTAACTACCAAAATGAAGACATTCATGTTTATTTTGTCCGTGGAAAAGAAGCCCCTAAGTCTATTAGAGAAGCAACTAAAGCTTTTCCTGTACCAGATCGTCGGACTTCAAAGCGTTCCAGGAGAACAAGCTCTGGAAATTCAATCAGTTTGAAAGTCTCTGGTTCGACAACTGTCTATCAGTTGAAACTCATGATATGGGAATCTTTGGGGGTATGCTATAAAATTCTGAAACTTCAATTTCTTTGCGATTATTTCCTTTTGTGTATGGAATGAGCTTTCATGTTACTATGTTATTGGAGTACATGCCTGTTTTGGGACTGTGACCAAATTATTCAAATAGCTTATTTGTGTTCCTGTTTATGTAGATCGTGAAGGAGAATCAGAAGCTTCACAAAGGCTCTGATGAGATTGAAGATGACTTTGCTAGTCTTGCTGACAAGAGTATTTTTCCTGGTGATGTTCTATGGGTCAGAGACACTGAAGTCTATGAGAACCGTGACATAGCAGGTAACGAATCAAATATCATATATCGGAACTTTCTTGTAAAACGAAAAATAGATTGGTGATGCTCAAGGGTCTCTATATATTTTTCAGATGAGATTTTGGAGCAGAAGGGTGATATACAGCGAGCTGAGGAAGGATTTCGAGGGACCCTATTGACATCAAATGTTGCAGCCCAGCTTTGCCAGGATATTGCATTTAGTGAATGAGTTCCCATGTCTGATATATAATTTTATGTATCTTGATTGAGCTTGCTTGAAGGTGATGTGGACTTCCTCGTCTCTGTTTTTGTCACTTT
>BCLF01000004.1:2121938-2135426 GCA_001602275.1 Zoysia japonica
AATAATTTAATTATTTGACAGAAAGTGTTTTTAAGTTGCCTAACATTGTATGTATTTTCCAGTGTCATTATGGCTATATGCAAAAATATATACTTCTATGATTTAATTTTAACTAATAGAACTTGACACAAAATCTTTTAGTCAAAAGAAAAATATCTGAATATACCTTGCGACACTACATGGCGCTAGAGATTAGAGGAAGAATTTTATCAAATATTTCCTTCTAGGTTGCCATTTCGCACAATATCTTGTTATACTCGAATGAGCGACCTTTTTCAACACGAAACAAACAGTGCAAATTAGAAATAGTTTATATGAACCATTTATTCATTTTTCATCTTCTATATCTCTTTGTTCATTGATGAGGATTTATTTTTTTATTTTACTAAATAGAATTGGTTTTGTCAATTTCAGTTTTGCAAACATATCTAGGTTGTTGATCTTAACAAGAATATCAAAATCATTATTTTCGCATTAGGCGGCGGCTCTAAAGATTTATGACATTAAAACTTTTCATATCATGACATGAATATTATAAAGAATCATCTTTCCAAATTAAATATTTTTGAATTGAATACAAAATCTGAATTCAAATAAGCAATGATAGTTGTTAGTAAATCTTGTTGGCTTGAAATGAAAATTTGAATTTAAATCAGTAGAGATAGTAAAAATTATTAACATTTTGGTTTAGAGTAAAAATTACTAACCTTTATAGCTGTTATAATAAATGTTCTATGAATTGTACAACTTAAAAACACTTTCTGTCAAATAATTAAATTATTTTTCAAGGAAAAAAAAAGAATCCAACCTAGGCCTTAGTGTAAAGATCAAGTGACCGAGACGCGGAGGTTTGAATCGGGCACTTATACCTCCTTCATGTGACGTCCCAAAATTTTTGCTTAAATTTAAAATGCGAAAATCAAAATTCTTCTAACAAACACCCTAACATTTTTTTTCTTTTCTTTTCTACCTCCTTTTCAAAATACAAAGTCACATTTAATTAAACTAGCTAAATTGAAATTTTCTTAAATATTAAAACTGAAAGTGTGACAAGTGCTTGGCCCTTCTTTTCTTTTCCCTTCCTCTCCGTGTTTCCTCGAATTTTGGCTTTAAATCAGATCAATTCCATTGAGTTCAATTTGAATCCATTTGAATTCAAATCAAATTGAATTCCAATTCTCGGCAGTGGGCCGCCCTTCCTCCCCTTCCCTTTTTTCCCGGCCCAGCCTACCCCCTTTCCTTTCTCTCCTGCACAGGCCATTATTTTCGGCCGAGCAGCTCCGGCCCAAATCGGCCCAGCCCACGCCGCCGCCTTCTTCCTCCCCAGTCCTCTTCCTCCTCGCGTTGCTCCTCCCTTGGCGCACTGCTCTGCTCCAATGGCCGCGCCTGCCTGTCGACTTCATTCCTCTGCTGACCGACATCAGCATCTAGTGGTGTTGTCAGAGAGAACGGACGATGATGAGGCGCGAACGGCGAACGACAATATAATGCAACAGTTGGCTAGTGCTCACTGACCTCAAGTAGCTGCGCTCGCCGTGGTCGCAGCAGTCCTCCCCGGAGATGCCGGCGAGCTGGACGTGGAACGCTTCCGACCACGAGAGGTGCCGGAGCGACGTGGCCGTCGGGGTGCCCCAGCGGTAGGATGCGTTCATCAGCGGGCCGCCGTTGGCCCTGGCCTCGAACGGCAGGCGGAACAGGTGCGCCTGCTCCCGCCTCACCTCCTCCAGGAGCGCCCGGCTCACGCCGTGGTTGGTCACCTGGAAAAAGCGCCACTCCGCGGCCGCCCTCGCCATGCACTCCCTCGCGCCGCCGCTGGCAAGGTCTACCACGGGCAGCTCGCGCTCCAGCGCGGCGGACGAACCGCCGCCCTCCGCAGTGCAGTCGCCGCGACGGAGCAGCGCGAGGTAGCTCTCGGCCAGCGGCGGGTCGGCGGCGCTCTCCGCGAAGCTCGGCGCCATGTGGTCGTCTCGTAGAGAGAGGGAGGTTAGTTTGCGTTGCAAATTGAAGACTGCTCGAGTCGTGTGTTCGTGTTGTACACTTGCAAGCGCGGGCTAGTGGTTAAGCAACGCACGAGGCCTCTTCTATATATAGAGCAAGTGAATGCAATGCGGAGTGCCCCGTTAATTTGCTCGACGGTCGGAGACTACGCTCTGCTTGGACTCGATCGATCGCAATTGCATGGCGCGCGCTGCCTGCTTTGTGGTGGTGGAGCCATATGACCGGATTTTTTCACTTCGTGCCGACCAGACGTCCAGACGCGGGCCTCCGCCGTCTTTGCGCGGCCGCGTGCGACAGGGATCGCGTGCCGCTCGATCGAAGGTTTTTTTTAGAGGAAGCCCCTTTTGCCAGCGGGAGAGCGACCGAACGTCCGGTCGCTCTGAATTTTTTTTTTTTTAATTCTCACCCCGTCCGCGCCACGGTGAGCCACGTGGGAGACGCGGTACGATTCACGGAAAGACAGCCCGCGGCCCGCTGTGGCATAGTATTTCCAAACTCGTCGCGGCATCGGTTTTCGACCAATTTTCCAGCAGAAACCACCGTGCGGCAAGGACGAGGAGGGCTCGCGCTCCCGTGAGGGTTCGATCAACCCGGTCTGTCGCCGAACTGCCACTTCGCGTCAACGCTGCTTGTCCCCCGTGTTCGTAGGACAGCGGTCACAGCCCGAGCAGGACTCGATCGCGAGGCGAGAATCTCAGGTCGGCCGGGGTCGCCCGCCCGGCAGGAGAGGGCGCTCCCTCTCCTGTCACCGGCCCAGCAGATGTGACGGTTCCTCGTTCTCCCGGGTCTCCAGCCACCACACACGCATACGCACCTCCCCTGCTCCATCTGCCTTGTCGGCCGACGGCAAAGTTCGCGCCGCGTGCTTCCGGCTGCTCCGCTGGGGTAACCGAGTTTCAGGCTTGTTTAATCTTCTTCTCTTCCTTGGTCGCCTGTTGGTAACAGATAGGTGGGCCAAGGATACATCGCCACCAGCTTCTGCCACAGCTCCGAGAGTTCGACATGGCTATGAGGCCCACCAATGACTCGACTCCTCGGCCCAACGTAAACTTACTCGGAGGAGTCAAACTAACAAACTCATCGCGTTTTTTTAACGACGAGACGTTTCGATTTCGACAACAAACCGCGTCTACTCCTAATCCAAACCAAGCGGTGTCGCGTCGAGCGGACCAACACAGACTCGGAGACGGAAGCGCTGGGCCCAGGTCGCCTGCTGCTATGTACTCCTACTAGTAGTATATAAGCACCCCGGACATGGACGGTTAGGAGCCGCGGGGGTTCGTAAACAAATCTAGTACATCCTCTCTCTCCTCTGTTCTCCTTCTCCACGGACGCCGTCACGCCGCGCGGCGCAGGAGGCGGAGGCGACGAGGTACTGCGAACCAACCACCCGCCCTCGTCTCTCTGAAACTTTCTCCGTCTTCTACCCTTCCTATGCTCGATTCATATTGACCAGGAGCGGGCGATTTGGATCGCGCGCTTCGGGAGTCGGTCGACGCAACATGGAGAAATGCTGTTTAGCTCGCTAATCATTGTGGATCGGTCTTCATTGATCAAGGCTTCCGTTCGCTGATCTTACGCGGCAACCTCATGTTGCGGTTATTTTAGAGATCTGTCGAGTAATTCCAGTGTGAATTCCGTGTTAATGAGGAAAGAGAGAGTACTAGAAGATCACGTTAGTATTGGGCCCGCAACCTTCTTCCTCCCCAGCTACCGCTAGTCCTTCAGACCTTTGGTTTCGGTATTTCGGAAGCAGTCGCAGTCATCTGCTATCTTTGTCCGTCCCCATCCTCGCACTCTTCTCCACACTGGAACGGCGACCGAAGAAAATAGCAATGGGTTGAAACTGGAAAGTTGCCCCCACATTGTAAGTAGCTGCTCAATGAACAAGCCTTGTCGTAGAATTTTCTTGGAAGGCACGCGGAAGCGGGTAGGAGCCAATTTTGAGGTCAAAATGACCAAAAAAAATGCAGACATTTTTGCTAACAAGTACCAGCAAAGGTCATAGCTTCTTGGGTGTTCAGAAATTAGAACAAGAGAAACATTCGAGCAACAAGGCTTGAGTTAGTCTTAGCAGCCTCTAATACGGTTTGATATTTGGGAGAATTTTTATATTTGAAGTGTTTTAGGTTTAAGACCTGAATGTGGGACCCCCCCCCCCCCAAAAAAAAAGAAGAAATGTAGTTATTTGAAATGGTAGTAAGTAAGATTCTGAATGCTGAAGATTTGCATATCGAAGATCAAGACATCCCTGCTGCGCTCTGATTTCTTGTGGTTGCAGTTTTCCAGCATGCGGCCGCCTCACAAAGTTGGCCTTTGAGCAGTTTCTTATGGCTTTATCCACTGCCTTGTTTCTTGATCTCCAAGCCCAGACAACGAAACCCACAACTCAAACGTGTCTACCTTTTTCTTTTTGTTTTTGTCTCAAGAGCGTCACCGCTGACCGATCTAGTGCCTTCTCGCTTGCCACTTTGCTCCCTCATACGTGGCTTATTTCTCGCAAGCATTTGTTGATACCTGTTGCTTCTAAACACGGTCCAAGAATCAGTTTCCTCTTTCTACTTTGCTGTCCACGCTCTATCCTCATCCTGTAACTATCTGAGACAGGTTCCCCTTCCCCTACACACAGCAGCGGGATAAAGCGAAGCAGAACAGGGCCATGGATCGTGGCATGGAGTTGAAGGGCTGTATCTGCCGGATCAAGAACTGCGGTGTGGAAATCCTCGAGATGGAAGAGGATATGGTGGTTGACGACGAAGACTCGTTGGAGCTGGTTGGACGGGAGCTCCGGCTGAAGGCCAGCTTCCTCTACATTGACATCACCCGTGCGATCTCCTGTTATGAGAGTGAAGAGCACAAGAAGGAGTTCTCGGTTCTGGCCAACAGCTTCCTCTACTTCATGGGTGAGGTGGGGATATCCAATTATCCATTCCCTCTGCAGCCGCTTGTATCCACCAATTGAACTTATCTGCACCAATCGGTTGGTCCGGTTTTTCTTTTGGCTTCTTACAGATTGAACTGATCTTGCCGAAAAAATTTGCAGCTGTGCGACGCCGTGAAGAGCAGGAGCGTCCCTCTGATGCAGGTGTGCTACGTCGACATGATTCATGCGCTCCGCGAGGTGGTTTCCGCCCTGGTGCAGTCCCTGGAGCAATAGGAAAATCTAGTGCCACAGCCTTAGACCTTGGTGCCTCCAGCAAGGCACTGCACCGCGGTGTCGCGCAGCGTGCGTGTGTGAGAGAGATGCAGTTAGCCTCGCATGCATTTCTTCATTTTCTTGCAAAGAAAAAAGAACAAAAAAAGGATGCGCCGGCATGACAACAGGTGGCGTGCGATCACCTGATTTCTGTACGTATCCTAAGTAGTTCAGGTTAAGCAAACTGAGGGGTTAGCATTTGGTTAGCGTAGTTTCGTTTCCCTTCTGCATGCAATCGATTCTGTGTGACCCTTATTCCTTTCCAGTGTCTTTAAATGCTGAAGTCAATGGAAATGGTGCCAGCCTAGGATCAAGGTTCATAAAACCAAATACTAGTCGGGTTCGATTTGAGTGGATGACCGGTTTTCAGTTTAAAAAATTTAAAAATTCAAAAAAAAGAGATCAAACCGATTGAAAATGAAACATGTAGAAAATCAGTCAAACCAATTTGGATTCAAAACTTGAAAACCCAAAATAAAAAACTAATCAGTAAACTAGAAAAACCAGTTGTTAAACTGAAAAACTCCTTATAGATTCATTTTAAAATCTAATTTTTTTGAATTTATAGCTGTTTCTACTGATTTTCACAGTTTTCATTAAAACTAATTGCTGAGCAGCTTCTGTTGGAAATCTTGCCTAGGACAGCAGGAGGTGTGTTCATGATATGGAATTGCAGCGAGTAACAGGATTCAAATGCTGTAGGGAAATTAATTTAGGCCTTCTTTGGTAGGGATTATCCAACAAATTATATAGTAAATTATGCGTAATCCCTACCAAAGAGGTCATTCAAAAACAGTTCGCCGTGATAAGCAGCAAAAATCTGGTGTAAAAATATACTGTTAGCAAAAGTTGATAAAACATAGCTTATCCCCGCTCACCTGTGGACCCGTAAGAAGCTTTTACCTCTTTGCCCTTTGACGTTTTGAAACAATTACCTTTCTCTCTCAAGCCGATGCAGGGGCGGGGGTAAAATCTGGGGTAAAAATGAACTGTTATGTGAATGTGCTACGTGAATTGGCAAAGCATGATAGTACGTCTGTGTTAGACAAGGGTGTATTAGGGACATTTTAACACAACCACTCATTATAGAAAAAGACACCATAAATTGGGCATAATCTGATTTACCAAACAATTTTAAGAAGGCTTTAGATTATTCTAAAAATCTACTTAACCACATAATATAAAGCTAAAGTCAATTTTTGATAATCCTCAAGCTCTACTAAGCAGCCTCTTAGGCTTCATTCGTTTTTTTATCCTAACCAGGTGGATTAGAAGGGATTGAATCCATTACTCTCTAAGATAAAGATTCAATCCCCTCATTCTACTCTAATGTTTTCCAATCCAAACGTGCGTTGCTGTCTTAGATAAGTATTCAACCCCTCTCATTCCACTTCAGTCCATCTCAATCCAAAGGTAACCGTGTCAGGGCCCTGTTTGTTTCAGCTTTTCAGGTTGGTTTTTTTAGTTGAAAAAGTGAAACTTGAAAAGCTAAAACAAACAAAGTTTTAAAAAGCTAGCTTCTGAAAAAATAAATTAAAAACTGAAAAGCTTATTCAAAGTTGCTTTTCTAGCTTTTGATGTAAAGAGAAGTCAAGTATATATTGAAAAAGCTAATAGTCTCTGCTTCACTAACCAACTTTTTAATTAGGCATCAGCTAGCTTTTTTAAAATTTTAAAAGCTCCGACTCAAACAAAAATGTCTTTTTTTTTCCTCTTATATATCGGTGCAGCTGTTGTATCTGCTCGTATATAACACACACACTCACTCTACAACTCACATCAACACTTTTACGTACGAACAATCCTACTACTACACCTAGCATAAAATACCGCGTCTTTTACCAAAATATTCTAGATTTTGCGTCACCGAGGGACAACGTTGGCCCTTTTTTATCTCCCCCGACTGCTCATTCGCTTTCATGGGCTCAGCCTCCGATACTGGGCCCGGCCCAACAAATCGAATATTTGGTCCGAAAACATTAGCGTTCGAATTTTACGCCTCGTTCGTTATCCGAAGTATCTGGCGACGGAGAACTCCTCGCCCCGTGGAGAACCAGAACAGGGGCACGAGCTCCCCAATGGCGCTGCGTCTGGCCGTCCAGGCGCTGTCGGCGACCCTCTCGCCCGCCGAGACCGCGCCCCCTAATCCACCGAGAAGCGGCCAGATGCCAGCCGCCACCAGCAGGAGGCGGCTAGCGACGATCGCGAGCACGGCGCTCCTGGCGTCGTCGACGTCCCAGCTTCTGGCGCCCGCCTCGGCGCGCGGCGCCGGCGCGTTCGACAACTTCGACCTGCGGATCACCGTGCCGGAGCAGTCGAGCGAGGAGGCCGAGGCCATGGTCAGGACGCACGCACGGAACCTGCTCCGGGTGAAGCGGCTCATCGACGCCGGCGCGTGGCGGGAGATGCAGGCGGAGCTGCGCGCCAGCGCGTCCAACCTCAAGCAGGACCTCTACGCCATCATCCAGGCCAGCCCCGCGAGCCAGCGCCCCGAGCTCCGCAGGCTCTACTCCGACCTCTTCGACAGCGTCACCAGCGTGAGCGCAACAAATTTTATTCACATGCGTTGCGTGCATAGTGCATATAGTACTCGACTTGAGCGTTGTGACGTTTTGTGTGCAGCTGGACTACGCGGCCAGAGACAAGGATGAGGTCCACGTGCAGGAGCACTATGCCAACATCGTCACCTCCCTCGACGAGATTTTTGCCAAGATCAATTAGTGGGCTTGCTTATGCTAATCTATAACAGGATAGAGAGAATGCATTTGGTTATTTACGATTACATTCACACACAGGGAACAGCATGTTGTGACCGGCCAAAAAGGGATTTCATTTTGCTACTATGTAGCTAGTTGTTTAGGGAACTATTGAGCGATAGCTCAGTTAGCAGAGGCGCTGTCGTGCGTCCGAGTCCACCAGAGTTCGATTCCTATTCGTGACACTGGTGCTCATTTCTCTTTCTTAATGAATTGGGAGTGCTTCTCCCCATGGCTTCTGTGCCATGAAGTTTCATTTTTTGCGCTAGTTCTTGGGAACTTCCTCGGCTACATCTATTTACCCTACTGTCTGAAGCAGAAATCCAAAACAAAAATCAATTTTTACAGGCGCAGTGAGATGAGAAAAACTGCGAGTTCTTGAGACTATTACTAGATATGCAGGCTTGTTCCAGGGCATGAGTGTTAGTTCAGCGACCGCCTCAGGACTCAGGAGGCCGATCTGCATGGTGATTTCAGTCACATCTCCGTTTTCTTTCAGAGTGACGAGGGAGGATACTTGGTGACGAATCCAATCACCATTTGGAGTGCAAAATGCAGTACTTCTTCTAATAGGCTATCGGCCTACCAACGATGTTTGAAACTCCGCCTTAACTGAAAGCTGATGGTAGTGACCATCCTCTTGGATCCTCCTTCAGGTGGTTACTTCCTAGTTGTTCCTGAGAAGGAAACATTATTTGGGTCAAGAAATAGAGATTTAGCACGTTGAGCGTCAAGAAACAGAGATTTAGCACATTGAGGGGCTCATGTTATACGCATAAAAGAATCTGAAATCACCTATCTGGTTTTGCTAAAACATTTTTAACTGATGACAAGTGCTTCAAGTTCTTACCATCGCAAGGCCAGGAAGCACGAAGCCAGCAAGATTCTCATTCAATTCTACACCAAGTGGAGGCATTTGGCTCATGCTGATGCTGAAATGAAAGACAACTTTTTTCAGGCTTAGATTTAATTTTCCTCGAGTAAACTATAGAGGCATCCGGAAAGATTGTGATCGTACCTTTGCAAAAGATTATTAATATTCCTTCTTGCCCGAAGGAAGAGATTAATGTTGTTCTGTGCCTATAAGAGAACAGAAAGCTATCAATGCTCCAAACATTCTACTAGAAATTGCTCCAGATCCAGGGTAACAAAAATAAGGTTACGCTACACTAGTTTGATTTTTATATAAGTCTCTTTATATAAATCGTGCTTATTTAGTGAGCTCCAAGTTTCCGCCTATGTAGAAGAATATGAGTGATGAAACAAACAAAGTAATGTGAAAAAGTAAGGAGAAATGCACAAACCTGGAATGTTCGAATATTTGTTTCTATTTGATTAAGAAGGATATTATTTTCCTCCAACAGATGCTGTATTGCACGGTCTATCTCAGAGGCTACATAATAGAAAATGTGGACATGGTCATACTAGAGTGCAAATGGTTTCCCAACATGCAAAGCTTTTGCGGGTTCGCAAAAAGATATAGAACAAACAGAAACTGCCACATGACAAACATTAGCTATATAATGGTAATCCGTCAGATATGAATCTGCAATTTTATATGACAAGGGTTTTGAGTGCATTTTTATATGATAAAATTATACATGTAACACATAAATGATTCATTCATCTGGAGTCACTACATGGTGGAATGTAGTTTCAAGCGAGCCAAAGAAAGTGTCTGGAACATGATTATTGTTTTTACAATTATCTTTACTGTCTCGGAATTTTTAGTTTGACTCCAGGGAATACCAGATTATAGAGGTTGATATACTCAAATCTACTTTCAGGCATGCTCTTGAAACTAAAACATCAGAATTCTATTCCTTTCTGTCAAATTTTGCAGTGAATCACGACATAAATACGCAATATGCATTTGTAACTTGCAGACAAAATGTACAAACAATATTACAACAATTATCAAGCTCCAATGGAGTAGCATTGACCTAATATGTGCCTACCTGCGGTGAACTTAGCAACGGAGTCAATAAATAAAGCTAAATAGTTTGCTTAATCTAGTACTGGGAATAGTATTTACCCTCCCAGTGAATGCAATCTAAGTCTCAGAGTATGATGTGGATAATCGCATATTATAGCAGGTAGCAGAAAATAAAGGAGATAAATAAAATAAATCAATTGGACCTGACACTCAAGTGATCTACCAACCTCCAGATAGATACTGATTGTTTTGATAATTAGTCGGTGTAAATGAAGTGACTCTTATGTCTGTCGGGACAGGATGATTTGCACTCCACGTTGTAGGTTCCACAAGTTTGTCCTGAGAAATAATCGTTAAGAATGCCATCAAATTTGCCAACAATAGTATCTTTGGTATAAGTAGACTTCTTTTAGGTCTTTTCTTCAGAATTCCAATTTAACAGTATTTGTTAATCTATCAAATTATTTGGGGCAACAAAAAAAAAGGACAATAATACCTTTCTCTCTTTTATCTTTCTGCCCATATGGTGTTCTTCAGGCTTCCGTCGTCTTGTACTTACTTTCTTCTACAAGAGATCCAAAATCTTGTCATTGATAAATTGAATAAGCACTGGTGAAAAAAATAGTCTATTTGTTATTTAGTTAACTTTTAAGAAGTATAAATAGAATTTAAAAATGTTGAGAATAAGTTATCATGCTTTAATTTTTCGACAGGAACAAAACACCTTACAAAATATGCAGAAGTTAGAAACGCTTACCCCTGGCCACTGGCATCTCATCGCAACATCTCTTACTGTCTTGTTTGGTAGTGAGGCTGCTATCTTTATATACTTCATGATGCCTTGTTCATTTACATACCTGAGAGAAAAAGGGCATGCATTAGGGAAGAACCAATGGACCCAATATTTAACAACAAATAGAAAAAGTGTGTGCAATCATCAATCAACATAATAATATAACTTCTGTTCATTGGATTCAGTTCTAGTATTAGATTCAACAATAAGTTCCACATGTTCTGACAGGATCAGAGTTGCAGGGTTAAGTAGCATATGCATATGAAAGATGGAAAGTTGAAATAGCTTACTTCTCCAGGCCCTCTTTCAGCACTTGGAGCTCAAGATACGACCAATCTGCAGCCAGAGGCCCACCATATTTGAGGTTCTGCCCTGAATCAGGTGGCATACTGGATGAACTCGTGGACACAACAACTGAAGATGTGGTGCTCATCATTTCCACGTTGGCGCCCATTCCTGTGGAGCAATCCAAGTACACTGGCATGCCTCCTGATCCACTGGTTGTCATGCTTGTCTGAAATGAAACCACTTCCTGGTTGCACAGGGACTGGGAAAATGCCCCAAAGTTCATATTAGGATCGTCTGCCATCTGCATACGCAGCAAATTCTCAAGAAGTCCTGTGCTAAAAGACTAAAATAACAGGCTTTAAGCTTGGAACTTCAAGACGCTGATGCCAAACGAGAGCTTCCTGTTCTTCACTGCAGGTTATACTGCATTTTCGGAAAACCTTGACGAGTTTGGTTCCCACTTTTCGAAGAATTCATCCAAGTAGGGGTTATTTACAAACGATCTCCAGGTTTTCAGTGCCACCAACAATATCTTTCCCTGTAGATGACATTAAATATAGGAATATCAAAGAAAGTTTCACCTTCAGAACAGACAGATTAAGCTTACAATTCAGAGTTCAAATTTCTTATGTTGGGCAACCAAAACGTGCTACAGTTGAGATACGGCGCGTAAGATAAGTTCTATACCTATTTCACTCAGCAAATTTCCAATTCAGAACTGCAGTGTTTTGCCAGTTTTCAAACTAAAAATCTTATGAGGAACGCAACATTAGAGTATCACAGTATAAATTGTTCTGACCATGCAGAGGGAAACTTCCGAGATACAGGAACAAATCGACAGCCAAAGCTACTACGATGGACCAAGGCTCGCCCATAACATTTTTTTTTTCGAAATCAGAACCTTTGTAATTGAGTCCGTTTGTGTGCACGGAGACACTATTGAATACTGAAGCACAAGAAACAAAGGGGAAAAAGACAATAGAAGTCCATGATAAGAATGAAATCGAGAACGAAACTTGCAGACAGAGACCTGACTAATCTTCTCCCTGCAGTTCATAAGTACTACTAGATTCCTAGAAAATGACTTGGAAAAAACCAAGTCCTAACAGTGATAATGATTAAGCCTAAATAAAGTTAGACCCGGCCAATCAACCGCGGCCGTACAATATCCATGCAAAGCACTATCCAAGAACTTACTTTTAACACTCACGAGCTCAACCCAAACCTGAAGAATTCATCTAACCATCTAATCTAATACGTTTCCGACGAGATAACTAAACCAAAGAAAACACTCGCAATCTGTGCTAGGAGACGCGCTCAAATTGAATTTGAGAGTCGAGGCTACGAACAAGGAGCAGAGCAGCGGCAGGGAGAATCGAAACAGATAGCAGGAAACCATTCAACGAACTTACTCGAATCCTGCCCAATTCCGATCTATCTCAGGGACTCCGCCGGAGAAGACAACGAACGAACGAAGCCGCAATCGATCCCCAGCCAGGTGTGCGTTGGCGAGTGACGGTGCGCCCGGTGGTGGATGGTGGTGCTGGTAGTGCAGTTTGCTTCTTTAAATAGTGGCCGCCCCCGCCCGGCTTTGCGCGCTCCAATGGGAAGGCCGGGGAGAGGCCGAGAAAGCCGCGGACCCGCCGCACCAGTAAACCGTATATGCCCTCCTCCAAAGGCCAAAGTCGTGCGCCAATTTAACAAATTGCACAGGGGAAAAGGGATCGGGCAGGGGAGGGAGGAGATCTATGATGGAATTCACCAGAGAGCCGCCGCAGCTGCAAGGCGAAGCCAAGCCACCAGCGGCGATGGCCTCAAAATAATATATTGCCATTATTGTTTCTATCTTAGGTTTTCTCTGGTCTTCCTCCTTTCCGTTCTCGGTTGGTTTTCATCTTTCTCATGCGATGAAAGCAACACGCACGTGCTATTTTAAAAACATTCTTTCTTTTCTTTTTTCTTGCTGTTTCATACTATTATAATAATGTCATGGGTTTTAGCCCTGCCTTAAGTATTATTAGATGAATACCCTCTTCAACACAATTTTCCAATCTAGCTATTAGCATTACTACGTGTTTTTTTGGTAGTGATTGTGAACTTAGAGTCATTTAATATTCATCAATTAATAGTTAAATTCTTATATCATAATTGGTTAGATTGATTAATTTATAGTACTATAAAAAATACGGTATACCTTTCAAATGAAATTGAAAGGTTGCATTTATTATATGCAGGGTATTGCTCTTGGGGCATTCGGATTGACTACCATACCAAGGGTTGCGGCTATGCGAGCGCCGCGTTGTCGCTATGGTGCAAAGCAGTGCGGTGGCTGTAGCTGCAGCCGCTACGGCTGCAGCAGCCATCGGATCCGAACGAGTCCGTCAACTTTAATTTGTTGCTTATGCAAATAAAATTTTTTATTTGATCAATGTCGTCTAGAGCTGGTGCTCAACTTTAGATTTAAAAGAGTTAATTATGAGAAACCTGTACCGCCTTCTCTTCTGTGTGAGGCAGCAATAAA
>BCLF01000004.1:2138214-2162357 GCA_001602275.1 Zoysia japonica
GGGGGGGGGGGGGGGGGGGTTCGCATTAAGCCGCCGCAGGCAGCAGCTCATGCAAGTAGCGATGGGAATCGCAACGCAGCGCTGGCAGTGGTGGTCACTAAAAACTCGGCGGAGAAGCAGTGGCGCAACGCTCGCGTCGGACCTAGCGTTTCTTTCGGATGGTGCCGCGCATTTCAACCGGCGAATGCGGTTCCTCCATCTCATTCGCGCGTGCTTCCGTGGCGGCTGCGGCCGAGAGCGAAACGCTCGTGATCACGATTCGTGCGGATTCACACACACATGAAGACCCTGCAGCCACGTCGATCAGTGGAGGCGTACATCAGTGTTTGTCACCGCCAGGACCCCGTCGATCCCTCCCCGGGAAACGACCCGCGAGCCTGGTCGCCCGGTAAAGTGAAGACAGACAGTGCGCACACTGTAGTGTAGCTTGCGCGCAAATGGCCGGAACGAAAGGTAAAAGCCTACTCCTACTACTCCGACGCGGCAAAGCAGAGCAAGCACTACGAGAGAGGCGAAAGAGATCGCTTTTGCGCGACTGGTGCCAAGCGCTGCTGGGATCCAATCCAACGGGGAGCGAGCAGCAGGGAGGAAGCTGGGGGCGAGAGCGTTCCTGCAACGAAATGCCACGGTGAGTAGCAGTAATCCTACTAGTAGAGCAAGCGAAGCGAGGCAGAATCCAGGCGCCGCTTTATTCGGTCCGGCCCACGCCGGCCGAAAGTTCAAAGGAGCATGAATGAATGAACGGAATTATGTTCCAACTTGGCGTGGAATCTCAATCCAGCCCGGGCGCCTTGCCTGTTGCCTCCTCTCCTTCCAGATTACATTCCTCCAAGAGTCAAAAACACATGACTACATGAGAGGCAGGGTTTTGGATTTCGTTTGAACCGCTAAAATTAGTTAGTACCAGTTTGATAAATTGCGAGAACCGTAAAAATCAGTCAAAACCGTTTCAAATAAAAAAATTAAAATTTGAATGAAGTGCTACAATAAACCGGTTCATTCTTCCGGTTTATTGATCGGTTTCTTCGATTTTATCGGTTTTCAGTTTTAAAGTTTGAAACTTACCAATTTCATCAGTTTACCCCTCGATTTTACCGGTTTATCGAGCAGTTTAACCTGTTTTTGTATTCCGAAATTTTTTAAATTTTTAATTTTTTTATTTTTTAAAATAAAAAATAAAAATCGATGGTCCAGTGAAATCGAACCGAATCGATTTCACTGAAAAACCGATCAGTTTTGAATGTTTTTTTGTAAACCTTGCATGAGAGAGAGAATCCTTGGAGGGATGGGTACGTTTGGTTCGTCCCGGCACCTGCTACGCCAATCATTGGCGTCGCCAACATTTTTGCGGATGATTTCGTCGCAGTTGTTTCGCCCACGCGCGGGCGTAAAATTGTACTGCGTGCGAGCGTTATGGGCACGCCAATTGAGAGCGTCAAACCAAGCTGTGGCCAAATAAACGCGGGCGTATCCAAAGTTTGGCGATGTGATTTGAAAACAAGCCAATCGCGCTCAAAGTCCAGTCGCGAGCGACAGAATGCACTTCCGCACCGTAGATTCCAGGGGCCACCCAGGCACTATACACAATAGCCCGGCGCTCGGTGGGTGCTCCAGCAACTACGGGTGGCCAGCTTTTCTCCCCCCGCCCCGCACCTGCAACTTGCTCGCATCGCACCCCCTCCCCCTGTTGAGGAGGAGCTATCTCAAGGAGCAATAGATTATGGGGATGGATTCTCACAGGCAATCATAGATTCGAACGCGAGATGCGCTTCCCTGTGATTGTGCAGTGGTTCGACGTGCCCTAGTGGGCGTTTGCATTGGGCACTGCCGCGCGACCCCATTGGCCGCATCTGACTCTGGCGCCTTGCTGGCAGTCACCGGACCTGCTGCTAGCTTAGCTCATGGAAGAAATGTATTGAGAGATCCTGATCATGGAAGAAGAGGACAATGATGATCGAAATGGAATGATAAAAGGCACCGCGGGCATGTGCACTTGTGCAGCTTGAACGGGTAAAGAGTGCAGCTGGAATTCAAATGTCGTACTAGGATTCCCACGCCCATTATAGAGAGGATTCTGTAAACGAGGAAGTAGAGGAAAGGGCATCAAAACATACTCCTATACTACTACAAATCAAGGTCAACGGTCATCAGAAAGTAAACATGTCAGTGCCGTAGAGATCACCATTGCTTAAGTATCAAGCACAGCTCCTGTATCTTCACCAAGGCAGCGAATAACATCTTACTCCTATGTAGAAACACTGAAACACATAGCATGTTCCGAATGGTAAAGCCAAAAGTCAACTTATTCAATAAGTCTATCTACTATGTAATTAAAAAAGTAAACAAATTTTTATGAAATACTAATCGATAAATATGAGCAACAAAATGGTGCTATCACACATTCATAGTCCAAAATCCGAAGTATTGTGGGAGTAGTATGAATGATACGTTTATTGGGCTCATGGGCTTCAGCCTCCGTTTGTTGGGCTCAACGCTTGATGGGCTGATCGGACTATAGCCCATCAACTAGCAAGGCCGAGGACCCAAGGCTGCTGAAATTTTTAATTCATCTGAGGGCCTCAAATCTCAGCTGATTTTTTCAATTTCCTTTAAAAACAGAAATTGATACCAAAAATTGATAAGAGGACAGCCTTAAGTTGAAAGGGTAAACCGATTGAATTGCTCCTCGATCTTGACTTGGATGGCGCTAGTCTCCGCTTGAAAGTTGCAATTGCTACATGCTCTAGCTGAAAGCTTTGATCTCTATGTTGAAAGTGACCAATGTGGTTGAGACTTGAGAGGCTGAGCGCCTGGAGACTAATGGAAAATGGTGAGCGTGAACCCTATAAAAAAACGAATTTTTCAGTCCTTTTTTTGTGTGTCTATCAGGCTAGATATTTACCTACCAGTTGTGAATACGAAATACATTCGGCGATGTCATCCCTGGTGAAGGTGATAATTGCATCAACATCTGAGCATTGATGTGTGAACATCCAAATCATGTACTCCATCCGTTTTTGATATCGTCATTGATTTTTACCATCAACTTTCACCATTCGTCTTATTAAAAAAATTTACTCGAATATGAAAAATATTAAGTTGTGATTCAAATAACTCTAATGATAAATCAAATTATAACAAAATATATGAAATTTATTAAATTTTTTTTAATAAGATAAATGGTCAAAGTTGAATTTAAAAGTCAACGACGACATTAATTAAAAAACGGAGAGAGTAACGTGCAGGCCCTAACTTTCTGTCCACATCGATAGGAAATTCTTCAGATTGTTGTGCATTCGAGACCAATGCTTGCAATTTGCAAATTCTTTTCTTTGTCACTGTACTTTCTCCCTTCAGCTACAATCTGGCTTTACGCAACCTGTTGTTTCGTCTTTACTCACCTAATATTGTCGACATGTACTTCAGGAGCGATGATATGGCGATATTTTACTAGGAGTAGCACTCTTGGGCTAACGTCAGGGCTGAAGTATTCAGGGTGACCTTTGGTTTGTAGCAATTCAGTATTGGCTACTGGTAGTTGGCAATTGTTGTTGGCCCCTGGCCTTGGATATAGTATAAGCAGTGATTAGGACTAATGACCCAACAAGATCTGACACCACGATTTTCAGGAGAAATGCTTGTGTTACATCAGTGCGTAAGCATGCAATCTAGTACTGGATCCGATCCAGTGACAATGGATTGTGATATCAGAGAAGGTTTCAAAAAGAGGGTTGCGTCTATGCAAAATCTGAACAGGATGGATGCACGGTTGAACATGAGCATTTAGAATCAAGTAGAGCTTTACCAACGTAGATAAGCATGCTCATCAGTACAGTACGGCAAAGGCGATAGATCAATGATTCGTACCATCATTTTAGTTCCAGCAGCTTCATAGAGATGATATCAATTCTAATACCTTATTCATAGCACGAAAGCAACAATGCAGATTTCATGATATGAATTCAGCAACTCTGTGATGTCTTATATGCTAACCTTTCCGTAAGGAGCAGTGAGCACCATACTTTTTCCTCGTCAGCGAAGAAGACTTTTTGTTTAGTTTTAGGCTCCTCCCCTTTACAAGTCAATCCGAGCAAGTAGAGCATATACCCGGGATATTACTACTCCCGATCGGGCAGAGAGACTAGGATAAGGCTGGCGAGAGTGCAAGATTTCAATATTGGCACTAACATGACAAGACTGAAAAGATTGTGCATCAACTACCTTCTGATTGGCGTACGTAGTGACCCATCTCTGTTTTGGCCGGCAGCGACGACAAACCCTATTAGCGATCGAGACGATGACGCCGATCAGCATCAGGGTGACGCTGATGACACTGTCAATAACCTGATTCCAGCGCGGCGTGAGCTCATGAGCAGCATGGCCGGCCTTCCCCCCCTAGGAGGGGGACGCAACGCAGAGACGGACGACCAATGGAGCCGCGTGAACATGGGGGATTCGGGTACGGAAAGCTACACTGCCGTTGGATTCGGCGGGTCTACCTACTCATGGGTCCAGCTGACTGATTCGCGGTGGCGGGATCGCCCAATCCGTGTGCAGAGATTGCGCTAGACCCATGGGTGCATGTCTGCTTGCTCGCTCCAAACGTTCGCGGAAGTCGAAACTCTGCATGCGGTCGCTTTGCCCAGCGAGCAAACGAGCTAGGGCTAGGAGTGCTAGCAAGATGACAACCTGCCGCGATAGATATCGCCAGAGACGACTAGGATCGTCATCTCACGCATGCCAGTCGGAAGAGGGAAAAAATGGAGTCCGTCGAAGAAGCAAGTGACCATGTGAGCGGCAGAGCGCGCGGGCAGAGCAAGTTCAGCCGGTCACGGACTCCGGCAGCCGCGGTGGCAGTGTCGCAGGCACGCTATTTTACTCGTTTCACTTGCCTAGTCCACCGTGGCTCGGGCCACGTAGATTTGGTAGAATCATTTACAGTACTCCTTGGTCAGTCCCGGGCCTCCCGTCGCGCAATTGTCCTTTTGAGATTTCGACTAATTTTGCCGGATCTCACGGTACGTCGCACGGGCCCGGAGCTGCCTGCCCCAAACTAGGGCGTCTGATCTGACGCGAGAGCCTTTCTGGATTCGGCACACGGGCATAGTGCGCTTCGTGCCGTCGCTTCCTGCCTTGACTCCTCTCTGCCGCTCTGCGCCGTCGCCGTGCGCGCACGCTCGCGCACAGGCAGCAGGGGCCAGGTGGTTCGGCGTAAGCGGATTCAGGTGTCATACAATAACGGTTAAATTTGACAGATCAATAAATTAAATTTCTACCATCTGACTGCAAATAAAGCTCAAAGCCTCGAACAGCGTTGCTGTGCTTCTTTACTCGCCCAGTGCCGGCGCCGGGGCCTGAGCCGAGGGACTAGGACTTCACGTGTGCCCGGCACGCGGGACTGTTGGTCCGTGCGTCGCTGATCTACCTGGGGCTCATTGATGGATCAGAATATAGCTGGCTCGACGCAGTATCTATCAGCAAAAGTTCTCGGCTACCAAACAGTGGTGGGTGCCGGCTAGAAATGAAAGTGGTGCCCAATGAATTTTGTAGATTAAATTTTTAGTTCATTTTATTTCTTTCACTAATATATTAATTTATTTTAAAAAGTTTTGAGCCGACTCACCTGCTCAAAAATTGAGAAACTTACATCCTAGTGCTGGCACACAGATTTTTGGGTACGGTGATCGCAGCGGTACGCATGGGCATCACTCGTGGTTGCGGTTCACATGCGCATTTGCATTTGAGTGCTGCTTGGAAAGCCGCTTTTTCTGGCTTGGGATATCCAGGACACTATCGTGTTGGCTCTGGATTCTCAGGGGGTATCAGGTAACGCGGATTTTGCACAGGGCCCGTTGCGCGGGACCGTCCCGCGCCCTCTGTTCTGCCGGGCGAACGGCCGCCTGGCGCGCCCGTTTTTTGTAAGGGGTGCCCTTTGCCAGCCTCAGCGCCCGCACGCCCCGGCACAATGGGGCCCGGCTCTTATTTTTTATCCCGAGTATCAGGCCCACGATCAAGTACGCGAGTGGGTGAATCAAATCCAATCCGGCATGCAGAAGATACAGCTTCACGGTGGCGAGAGGACAGTGCCCGCGTCGCAACTTGCACCATGATCGCATCGCATTGACATGCCATGCATCCTAAAGACGGGCGTGCATTGATGGCTTGATCTTGGAACAGGATAGCAGCAACCACCACTGTCCGAGGCCTGGATCCGCAGCCTGAAGAACACAAGAAAACGAGCGAATAGGACGAGAGGGGCGCATGCATGCATAGAGCTGCTCCACAAGTTGATGGCCGCTCGCTCGGCTCAACGAGGACCTGAACTACTGTGGCCAGGATCTGCATGGGGCCCGTGTCGGAAAAAGATTCAGGATCCACCTTTTGGATCTGTACATCCAAGAGGGTGAACACTGCTCCAAAATTTCCTCAATACTGGTGGTTTAGCTCCACCCGTCATGAATCATGTGCTAATTGTTCTATGGGGTCTGTCATTTACACAAAAGACTTTGAGCTCAAACATGACTCCGGACATTTCATCTTTAAAAATAGGAGAACTTCCTATTGGCCATTTGATTGCTACCCCATCTTCATATGCCGTAATTTCAAACTCTTTTCTGAATGGATGAAACGAATATATTCAAACCTACTGTCGTATAAATGAGAACGAGTAGAGTATATGACAGCTCGAGACGACGCAGCCATCAACGTGGCAATGAGCTCGTGGTATGGACATGAATAGGGTGGAAACTACCCCCTCCGTCTCAATAAAAGTTTATTTTCTAAGTTTTGTTAACTACGATTTTGACTAATAATTTTTATAATTTTAATTAGTTTTAATAATATAAAATATATATTATAAAAGTATTTTTTATGATTTTAAAAGTACAAATACTAGATTTTTTAATTTAATCGAATCTATAAAAATTATTAGTCAAAGTGTCAGTCAACAAAATTTAAAAATAAACTTCTATTAGAACGGAGATAGTACTGTATTACTACAGTACCATGAGTACGATCCATCTATGTGAACCACAACGTTTGGAGAAACGAAAGACAGGAGAGGGCATTGTCAACGAGGGGGCTTTGTCTCCGCTACTCATTGGCGGTGCAATTGACAATTGTCTTGGTTGTACAGGTGGTGATGTTGTGTTGAAGAAGTCACCTCTGCACATCGAAATCAACTTACATTTTCTCCCTTCTTTTTTTGACCCCATTTTTTGTACAAGAAAATGGCAATAACTGATAGGAGTACTAGTACATTTTGTGTGGTCCACCGTCCACTGTAATTCGGACGAGTCTCACGTTGGTTTTGTGTCCACGACGACAGGGAAATATCCATTCGCTGGGTAAACATATGGACGGTCAAAGGTGGCCGTGCCGCTTGTGACAGGTCGCTGTCCGGCGTCGCAGCCATGTCTGTTTGCACAGGAGCGCGTCTGATCACCGCGATCTTGTGGGATCCGGACGCTAGCTCGCGCCCCGCGCGGCGCCAAACCGGCGTCGTTTCGCTCGCGTGCTGGTTGGGTCCGTGACGCTGCCCGACGCCGTACTTGCACCTTGAATTCGAGCTGTGAAATCACATGCGGAACTCGCAGGCCTCTCGATCGTCTGTCCCCGTCGCGGCACGCAGCGGCAGCTCGATCGATCGGCATCGTCGTCGGCGTCCTTGGATTCGGGGAACGCTTCTGAGCCTGCTGCAATCGTGCGTACAGTACAGATGGCCACTTGTTGGATGTAGTATGCACCCCCGGCACAAGGGTGCGTATCCTGCAACTTGTCTGCTTCCGCATCCGTAATCCGTATCCAGCGCCGCGCGTATCTACGTTTTGGAGGGGGCCGGGCGCCGCGCAACACGATGGCCGGCGTAGCGCCACTATGCGCACATGTCATGTTCGTGAGCGCTATACGCAACGTGCCTACGAACCGCAGGGCTGCTTGCTCGACCGGTGCACGTATAGGTGGTAGGCACGGACTGGCACGAAACACGCTATTGCGCATACGTGCCTGGCCTGACTCGCCGGCTCACCACGCTGCGGGACCGGAAGAAGCCAACAAACCCCGCCATTTCACGGTTTTCACCAAGCCCGGCAGCGACGAAGACGCGCCGCGGCAGCGCCTCACACGTCGCGCGCCAGGCATTGGCGGTGTGTTTGCCGTGGCCTGAGGGGTCACCGGCTCGATGACGCGACGGCCGTCCTTCCTCCGCTAGCGTAGTCCAAGGTTCGAGATCCTGCGCAGATCGGATGGCGATCGCTGGCCGTTCCGTCGCGTCTTCACAAACCGATCGCATTCACCCCGCCACGAGCTTCAAGTCAGAAAGGCGGTTCTCCGCACGCCATTAATACCACCACCAGAACAGCCGGTACTAGTACCGGCCAGAGGGATATCTCCTCAACTTCGTCGCCGCGGACGGAGGCGCCGAGTACGACTACGAGGAGTACCGGTCAGCATTGGCCATGAACTCGGACATGAACACGCACTGTGGTACAGTGGCAGCGGGAGCAGCCGGCCATACCGGATTGGCTCCTGGGGCGACGCAGACGTTACACGAGCGGTGTGTGTGGTGCGTACTTGGCTACGCGGATCCCGAGGCGTGCGTCCGTGCGGGGAGACCGGAGATCCCGGGTGCATCCATCTTGGGAGAACCGGGGCCAATCGGCCGGCTGCCGTGGAGGCGTGGAGCGACCGGTCCAGGGCTACAGGCGAACGGTCAGCGCGTGGACGGAATCCGCATGGCGCGACAGGCGTTTGCAGGGAGCGTTTTTCACTGTGCAGAGTTCAGTTCATCCCGTGGTCGCAGGGAGCCCGAGGTTATGGCGCCAGGGACAGCACGAGTCCGACGCTGTTCGCAACCCTCTCACGAACGCAGCAGCATTCTTAGGGCCCGTTTGCACAGCTTTTGTTCACAGGTACTGTTTATATATTGTAGTAACATTATAGCTACAGTGCGCTATAGTGTTTAAACCCAAGCCGCGTGAGCTCAGTCAAACGGGTCCTTAGTTAAAGTTGAAAATAATCCGCGAATAACACAGGCTGTATATTGTCATGAACAATGAAGTTGTTGGATGTTGTATTTTTTTCGTCTTAAATTATAAATTATTTTAGTATTTTCAAATTTTTTAAAGTTATAAATCATTCTCATTTCGTGAGATTTATCTTTCTCTCCTTTCAATACATCTGCACTGTATTTTTCTCTCTTTTATTTGTAGAACATCTCACTTTTTTTTCATTTTTTTAATTCTTTTGCCCAGCGCTAAAACAACTTAAAAAACGGAACGAAGGGAGTAATAAACTTAAAGGAAAAAGTAGTTAGAACGTGTAGGAATAAAATCAAAGATGTTACTTTCAGACTACAACAAATCTCGATTTTCATGCTGTCTTCATTCGTAGTAATTCCTAGGTTGTGTATTTGTGTAAAGATTTTGGTAGTCTCTCCTTGAAACAGGACGAAGGGCAACTAATGATGGAGGATGCACCTCAGAGGGCGCAGGGATCCCTTGCTCTGCACAGCAGTCCAACTGGCTGTGACCTCGCAGTACCCCGCCATGCTACAGGAGATCTGCTCCCCCAGAGGGGATTGGGGAGACATGGCAGTCACCCAGTGCTGAGCTTAGGAAGTCTAAAAGCATCTTTAGAATGCGGGAGTTTTTTATTTTTTTATATTTTTTTGTAAAATTGAGGTGACTTTTATGAAGTGCATGATTCGTATAAAATTTCTGCACACCCACTACATAACTAGGTGTTCAATGCAGCATGCCAACGGGGTGAAGATCCATGAACCCAATGAAAATCCAGCGGACAGATAACTCGAGATTCGACCGCCTTGCATTGCTTGCTCTTTGCCAATGAAGATTGGTTTTCATGGTTTTGTAAACCCTACGAAGTAGAGTACTCGACATTACGAAGACGATCGCATACATTTCAACGATTATTGAACACAAAAATTGGGTCCGGCCTGAGAGCTATAGAGCCCATCCGCATCAGTATCACTGGTAACGTGGCGACCGGACATGATTGAAGGACAAGTTTGATATTAAAACTCTTGATGATCACCAGAATGTGATGGCGAACAGACACGGGCCCTTGTGGATCCTCTTGCCCCGACCCGGGTTTTTCCATTAGATTCTCGGGGCCCGGCCGCGGCGGCGACGAAGATAAACGCCGCGCCCATCATCCTTCTTATCTCCCCGTCCTCTCGCTTCTTCTTCCACCATCCCATTCCATCCGTGAACAGTTGCTGTGGGTGCCCATGGATCGGCCCTGAAGGAGACGTCTCGGAACACCGATCGCCAAACAGGTTGGTCTCGCGCGTCAGCCAGCACAGGCAAATGCGCATGCCCCTGCGAGGAAGACTGGCCTCACAGACTCGCACCAAATCTGCTGCTCACGCTTTACAGCCATGGAGCTCAGGGTGTTGTTGCACCTGTACGCCGCCGTCGCGGCTCTGCTGCTCTGCTCTTCGGTGAACTTCATCCAGAGCCCCACCGACGTGTTCGGCCCGGTGGTGCTCCTGGAGCCGACGCCGTCAGCCGCGCGCGACTTCGGCGCCGTGGTCTCCGACGCGCCCGTCGCGGTCCTGCGTCCCGGGTCCCCGGCGGACATCGCGCAGCTTCTGACCGCGCTGTCCTCCTCGTCGCCGCGCCGCCCGAGGGAGACCGTGGCGGCGCGCGGCGCGGGGCACTCGCTCCACGGCCAGGCGCAGGCGCGCGGCGGCATTGTGGTGGAGACGCGCGCCCTGCCGCGCGCCGTGGAGGTGGCTCTGCATGGGCGCGGAGACGGCGTCGTGGCGTACGCGGACGTCGGCGCCGGCGCGCTGTGGGTGGAGGTGCTGGAGGAGTGCCTCCGTGCCGGCCTGGCGCCGCGGTCGTGGACGGACTACCTGTACCTCACCGTCGGCGGGACGCTGTCCAATGGCGGCATCAGCGGGCAGGCGTTCAAGCACGGCCCGCAGATCAGCAACGTCCTGCAGCTGGAGGTCGTCACCGGTACGGACACACACCGCACGCGCAACTTGTGCTGAATTTTCTTGGCCCTCTCTTTTTCCGTAGTGGAAGAAGAAAGCGAAGATACAGTGACCAGTGACCTTTGTTTCTTTCTGTTTGTTATTTCCATCGGTCGGTTGCAGGCCGAGGGGAGGTAGTGACTTGCTCCCCCACCATGAACCCGGATCTTTTCTTCGCCGTTCTTGGTGGCCTTGGACAGTTCGGTATCATAACCAGGGCAAGGATTCCGCTGCAACTTGCTCCGCCCAAGGTACATAGTTCTCACTCCTACAAGACCCCTCCGTCCGTCGCGGCCATTCGTCCACGCCCTCTAAAAATAGGAATATGAAAAGATCGCCTAGCTCGTCTGCCTCAACGAACCACCTTTTGTGATTTTCACGCCTCAGTCCATGCATACTTAATTTCCTATGATTTGGGTCCTGATCATTAGGTGAGATGGGTGAGGGCCTTCTACGACAGCTTCCAGACGTTCACCGGGGATCAGGAGCAGCTGATCTCAATGCCGGAGCTCGTGGACTACGTGGAGGGGTTCATGGTGCTCGACGAGCAGTCGCTGCAGAGCTCCTCCGTCGCCTTCCCCGTCCAGGTCAACTTCCGCCCGGACTTCGGCGGCTCCGACGGCGCCGGCAGCGGCAGGAAGGTCTACTACTGCATCGAGTTCGCAGTGCATGATTTCCAGCAGCAAGGCTCCCCTGCCGACCATGTCAGTCTCCTACTCCTGCTAGCAGCTGTTTTGCACAACGACACACCATGTTCAACACGGTGCCAAGAGAACGAAGAAGGACCGTGGATTGATTAGCGAACAGCCCGCTGATTGATCCCTGTTGTGGCCTCCAATTCCTTTGCAGGTTGTGGAGCTGGTCTCGGCGAGGCTGAGCTATCTGAGACCCCACATGTACAGCGTGGAGGTGTCCTACTTCGATTTCCTGAACAGGGTGCGGATGGAGGAGGAGAGCCTGAGGACCCGCGGGCTCTGGGACGTGCCGCACCCGTGGCTCAACGTGTTCGTGCCCAAGCGCGGCGTCGAGCGGTTCAAGGACCTGCTCATGGACACCGTCACGACAGGGGAGTTCGAGGGCCCCGTCCTTGTCTACCCTCTCCTCACTGACAGGTGCGCTCTAAATCATCTCGACTCTTTTAAGAAAAAGCTATGCTGCCTAATTACACGCCAAACTGTTGACACTTTGAGATAACAGCTTAACCATCAATAAAGCTGGCTGTTCATATACAATAGAAGTAGCAAAAAAAGGCTTGTGTACTTGAGCCGATCGGTCGCCACAAGGTGGATAAAGCCGGTCCTTTTCAAATTGTTTGCGAGATTTGCCTGCGCACAGAGATCCTTTGGGTGATGTGGCGAGATCGCCTTTTCACCCGCATGGAAACTCAAAAGTATTGCAGAAATATTCCACAAAGCAAAGCGCGAACCTTTTGTGTGTGTGCGTGGGTGATACACTAGGCAATTTGCATATCGAGTATCGCCGGCGGCGGCTAGCTGCCTCGACCCACGAAGCTTTTTGCTGGCTTTAGCTCGCGGTTGCGTTGCCCGTAGTTATCTCCGCCCGAAATGGGGTGCCGGCCCTAGGCGCGGCATGTTGGCCCAGTTGTGACAACGCCATGGCATCTCCTCTGTTCGCCGGGGCCGGCGTCTCATAGCGGTCACGTCGCGCCCTGCTTTTCTCGGCAAAAAGCACCAGCACCGCCCGTCAGATCGTCACCTTCAGGGCACGAGGAGTGGCTTGTGTAACATGAATCTCTGAACATGAGAAAGACAAACAGAAGGGGACGTGGTGCGCCATGGAGAGAGATTCTGCGAGCGACGTGCCTTTTGCCAGTTTGCTAGGAGTACTACTCCATGTGGTGAAATCAGTGCTGTGCAGTCGTCTCCGGCGAAGAGCAGCGACGGTATGGCATGGCGCCTGCATGTCTCTTGCTTCTCATCGTTTCCTGAGTCCTGGCCAAGGCATTCCTATGGAGGAGTACACTACTGTACTCGGCGTTGCTAGTACTCCAGAGCTTTGCTTGCGCTTGTAGCCGCATGTCGGCATGCGTTACAGCATTCCTATGGAGGAGTACCTGCAGACGGGGTGTGGTTCAGAGCTCGGGATTCGCAGGGCCAGGGGTTAACTTGTCCGCCCATCGTCAGGTTCCGGTGGGCAGACGCAGCAGACAGAGGATGCTTGCACGAGCAACCTTTCTGCTGGTCAAATGGATTCCCCTGCTCTGTTTCACAGAACAGGAGATTAGATTCTCCGCACTCAAACACCATCGATCAGAGCTGACGCGATCCAGGCGCTGAAATTGTGTTCTGCCTTTCCCGGACAGCGATTTTGCGTCCTGCCAGCCAGGCCAGGAGAGCTCCACCCTGCCACGGCTTTGTACTTGCCATTTTAGGAAGCCGATCTAGGTTGCGACCACCATTCTAAAAGATCTGAGCAATCACCATTCAGCGTTTAGAACCGTAGGAGTACTGTAATCCGTGAAGTATATAATCTGCAGTTTGCTGGTTGCACTGAACACTGACGCTACATTTCAGGTGGGACGGGAACACGTCGGCCGTGGTGCCAGCGTCGCCGGACGGTGTGATGTACGTCTTCAGCGTGCTCCGGTCGACGGACCCGGCGCGGTGCGGCCGCGCGTGCGTCGAGGGGATCATGGAGCAGCACCGCCGGGTGGCGGACGAGGCCTGCCGCGACGGCGGCGGCATCGGCGCCAAGCAGTACCTCGCGCGGCAGCCGTCGCCGGCGCGCTGGCGCGACCACTTCGGCTCGGGCTGGGATCGGTTCGTGGCGCGCAAGGCCCGCTTCGACCCCAAGCACGTCCTTGGGCCGGGCCAGGGGATTTTCCCGAGGGTGGATTCGGCGAGCGCCGTGTGATGTGGTCGTGGAGATCGTGGGCTGGTGCAGCTCCCACTCAAGGTAGTGAACTGAGGACGTAGGAGATAGGTAGCTGTTGATCGTAGATTCGTAGTTGAGGCGTGAGTATTCAGGCTGGTAGGCATATCGTTGGCAGAGGCTCAAATGAGAGTGTTAATTCCGTATTTCGCTGTTTCTTTTCTGGTGGGCAATGTATTGTGTCTAGTTAATTAGCCGTCCACTGGAGTTCGAAATGCGGCAGGACGGGGAGGTCGATCTCAGTTCGAAATGCGGCAGGACGGGGTGGTCGAAGAGATCGTCCAGCGACGCGACAGCCTCGTATACAGCGTGTGCGTGTTCAGGTACTCGCAGTCGCAGCACAGCACGGCCGGAACAATCCATTTGTAGACCCACGTCTTGATAATAATGGGCCTTCACGTTGCAAGTACTATATTCGGGCTCGCTTTCGTAAGGCCATATATGGGCCAGCAAAGCCCTTTCTTTGTCAAAGCAACTCGCCAACTCGCCATGATCGAGTCCTCCTTCCGGCGGTTGCACCAAGTCCAGCAAAGATGCGGCTGCAGACTTGCAGTCGAGCGGAGGTGGCCTTCGTCTACGGCATGTCTAGCCTGCTGTGCCAACGTGGGGACAACTGGAGGTCCAAAGTACTGTATGACGCCAGAGCGATCGTAGCGTACGTTGCGTGCGACCAGAGCGTCCAGTCTGAGTGACAGGCAGCCGTATCCATCAAGGGATCCTGCATGTTGCCTGTCTGCATCAAAAGATCTGCTTCCTGTTTAGGGCGCCGGCTCGTGAAGCATGGCACGGGCAGGCGCATCATTTCCGAACTCCTATTGGCTGCTGCTCCCTGTCGTCAGGTCAACGAGGAGTCAGAGAAAACAATTGTGTCCATGGGGTAGCGGTAGTTTGGGTCGATTGAAATTCTTTGCGTTACCCGTTTCACGTACTACTGGATGCGTACTGAGAACGAGCGTGAGCTCGGTTGGCCAGCGGCTCTGGGTGCGGGCGCGGGCGCCCATCCTCTGGATCGACGTTGTTTCTTTTCTACTTGCTTCGTTCACTTTTTATAAATGGTTTTACTCTGAATATGAGAATTAAAAAAAATTAAAAAAATACGGTACCCAGAAAACGAAGAAAAAAGAGATAAAAATTTATTAAAAAAGAGAAAGTATAATTAAAAAGAGAGAAATGTGTATTGAAAAATAAAAATAACATATATTAAAAAATAAAATTTAAATGCTAGAATGATTTATATTTATAAATAGAGAGACTAATAAATTTCAGCACAATATCTCTCACGCTTGGAGTCACAATATCAAAGTGACATCCCCATCGCACTCTGAAGTTCAGTGATCTCTAAAAAGATGTGAGTTGGTTGGTAGAAATAGTTGTACATTTAGAATTGTGAAATGTGTAGATGTGCATTGGGATGCGAGTGCGTACAAAGACATATACTATAGCTGTATTAGATATGAGAGATTTAAAAAAAAATACATACTGTACTGATCTAATGGTGAGGTTTATCGTCGAAATTCTGCAATATCTATGTTCCTTCTGTCATCAGCTCCGACTAGGAGCACAATACTATCGCAAGATCACAGTTTGCTCTAGCGCATCTCGGCAGCGCCAGCACTGTTCTTAAAACAAGTGCCTGAGCATTCTGTGCGGCCCGCTCCTAGTTCTTGCAGCTGGAGCATGGTCGACTTTCCGTGCTCTTGAAGGTGCTTCGTGAAAGCCTACCAGTATGGACTTGATCTTACTACGCCTACTCCGTACAGTATATTTCTAGATCAGATCATCCGGCCGTTTGTTTGTGCTTTTCTGGACAACAACCGATATTAACCCAAGCCTTTAACCAGAGTCCTGAACTCTGACTGCATGCTGAATGGTCCTTTGAGATCTTTTGGCGACTGCCGCGCACTGCATCAAATCTGCCATGATCCCCACTCCCCAGTTTAATCCAGATAAAGAACTTCAGCCGAGCATTTCCATCAATGGCCATCTAGCCCAGGAGTACACTGCTGTACTCCAGCCAAGAGTGCTCCTCATTATTCACCATTCCCATCGGTCATGGGCGTCCATGGCGGCACCGCAGGGCAAGAAAGATTTCCCTCGGGACTCGCCCAGCTCCAAGATCCGCCATGGCAGTGTGCCTGCAGCAGAGCCTGGCGCGGGCACGTCCAAGCATCCATAAATGGATCGGCTAAATCGGCGCTACAATGGTGAGGTCAACGGTTCTCCAACAAGGGATAGAGGTAAGAGTAGAGGCTGAGGGAGCAATCCGCAACCCGAGCTGCTGGCAAGTGGCGACTGCCTTGCGTGAGGTTAGGGCTGAAAATTATCGTTGCAACGGTGTCGTTTTCGCGTAAGCGAAAAAACATTTAAAAACAGTAATGAGAAAACGGTATGAATATTAAAAGTTATTAATCAAATAATGTATGTTGTTGAGTTATATGTTGTGAATTTAATTGTAATTTATATTATAAATATTGTAAGATTTGAACATGAATGTTCGATATTTATTTTATTTATATTTTTGATTTTTTTGTTACCGACTGTTTTATTTTATTTTTGAATTTTGTATTTACCCGTTTGTATTCGTTTTCGGTTTTTTAATTTTTGTTTTTGTCTGATGATATAAATATGAAAGTGTAAATTATAGATGTTTTCTGACCGTTTTGGACCATTTTAAACCTACGTGAGGTGAGCAGAGCATGATGCATGGGCATGGCACCCGAAAAAAGAAACGCAGGAAGCCGGCAGGTGTCATGCTAGGCGTTTCGGCAAATAGAAATGTCAAAAGAGGTTTTCTTTATGATTTACAGGAGTCTTTTACTCCTAGTGCCACTTACCAGTGCTACTCCCATGAGGTTATCGCCAAGCTGATGAAGATGTTATGGCATTTTAAAAAAACGAACAGCAATTAACACGGCAAATAAAAAGAGTGTTAGGTCTCAAATGGTACTTTTACTAGTACTACTACTGGTAGTTCCCAGTACGGAGTAATTGAGAACACAGGGAGATGTGACTATACATTTCGATTATGGCGATCACTAAAACCATACGGCAATGGCGTTGGGGTACTAAAACCAGTTCTTTCAAAAAACATCAATATGGTGCAACTACCCTGACGTACTTGTTTGTAAGTACTTTTGTACGCATAACATAAAAACAGAGATTGCTGGGAGATGTATCGCTAGCGATAAAGATATGGTGTATCTTGAGATGGATAAGTACTCCTTATTTCTACTTACAGTACTTCGATTATGTACCTAGATTACGCGTTTAACGTGGCATCAAGACGTGACTGCATGTCCTAGGACTGTACCGCTACCAGCACATCAGATAGTACGTCTCGAGCAACGGAAGATCTCCGTCTGTACTCTGCACTGTACTCCTCTGTAGACACTTGAATCAACAGTGATCTAGGAGTACAAGTGATGGATGGGAGCACATTGAAGAGGCACAGGCAGGATACGGGTCACGCACGATACGAAGGCGTGGCAGCACTGGGCGAGTCGTAAGTGGATTTTTTCAGCATCTGTGCAGTATTTTTTTTGAGAAACGTTAACAGATTGACAGCTCACATATAATTTAATTTGAATCGATGAGTGTTGGTTACGGAGGATTTATTTATTATAGACTTAGTTTTTACTAACTAACTAAAAGTAATGTTGAATTTTTTCTTTTCTCGAGACGAGTCCTATTCGCGCCCTCCTGCCGCGCCAGCTTTTGCGGCGGCCGCCCGGCGTGCCTGCGCCGGATCCATTGCCCAGCCCGTTTGCACAATCGCACATTACAATGATCCCCTCCGGACCGTATCTTCCCTCAGATTCACTTGCTACTCTGGCTCCGCGATAGGTGAAAGATATAACGAGGAGGGGAGTAGCTAAAAGCGGTGTCAATAGACTAAATGATACGTGATCTCATAAGTGAATTTATTTTTTTTTAAAAAATATAAAATTTATATTATTTATTCATTTGGTTTTTAATATGACGAGTACGTAAAATGACAAGTATAAAATGTGCATTCCTCCGCGATATCTCGGTCGCCGCACCGCCGCTGCCTCCTGATCTCCTATCTCTCTCATCGGGCCACGCCTCGCTCTTCGGCTCCCTGCTCCCACGCCATGTGACTCCCTGCTCCCACGCCATGTGACCTCATCACCCCTATATAAGCGCACCCGGGCCAGAGACTCACAAATACACCGATCCTATCGGCGCCATAGCATCGTGCTCACACCCACATCACAGACCTTTTCGAGGAGGGGTACCAGGTGGTCGGTGATCTTCCGGTGCTCCTCGTCTTGTTCTGGGTTCGCCTTGCCGTGAACGTGAGGGTGCCGATGGCTAGTTCCAACGGTCTTGGCGGGGAGGGGGCCGCGCCGGCGCCGCACGTCCTCGCAGTGGACGACAGCTCTGTCGATCGCGCCGTCATCGCCAGCATCCTCCGGAGCTCCAAGTTCCGTGGTCAGTAACCAACCTCGTTTTCCCCCTTTTTTTCTTGTGGCCTTGGTCCTGAAGCTTTCGCGTGTTCGTCATGCAGTGACCGCCGTGGAAAGCGGACAGAGGGCGCTGGAGCTACTAGGCTCGGTACCTGCTTTGCGGCACTTGAATCCTTGTGTTTCCTTTGAAGTTTCGTGTGCAGGCCTGAAGGGTTCAAATGAGTTCTTGTGCTTTTTGCAGGAGCCCAATGTGAGCCTGATCATCACTGACTACTGGATGCCAGAGATGACTGGGTACGAGCTACTGAAGAAGGTCAAGGTACTACGAAGCACACCTCCACCCTCGTCTTCCTGACTGCTCCCAACACCGTGCCACATTTTGATCATCGGCAACGGCTTTATGCATGCACGCAGGAGTCGTCGAGGCTGAAGGAGATTCCAGTGGTGATCATGTCCTCCGAGAACGTGCCCACCAGGATCAACAGGTTAGCACACACTGCGGGCTTGACCGCCCGCTTGGGTGTGGTTATGGATATGCATGCCCTAAGTGCCGAAACTGTTCCATGCTTGTTTTGTCGTTGCGTCTTGTACTACAATGCCTTTGCATGGTGATCGTCAGGTGCTTGGAGGAGGGAGCAGAGGATTTCCTGCTGAAGCCCGTCCGCGCATCTGAAGTGTCGCGCCTGTGTCGCCGCGTCCTTCGTTGAACGTGGAGATAGCACGGCATCCTTACATGCGTCACTTCGCATGTGTGGATTCAGTGTTGTGGGGCATGGAGATGTAGTAGTAGAAGCAGCCTTAGCTTGGTCGATGGATTGTTGGTAGAAAAGTCTGTCATGAGGTTTTGTATTTTTTCAAAATGTTCTCTCGTTTAACGTAGTCTGTCCAACTAATGTTTTTGCTGTAGTCACATGTTTTCACTTGGAGTACTCCGTAGTAGTAGTAGTAAAGAGTGTTGACTTACTGAAGAAGAGTAAGATAAGATTGATCCATGTCTGTTCCTTTAATGTCACCTATGACAGTAAGATAAGATTAGTCATGTCTGCAATGTTCCCTTAAACTGTTCTAGTAATATGTTCGGTTCAGTGGAAAATTCTCTGTTTCACAGAACGTTTTCAGTTTCCATTCGTGGGATTTGAATAAATGTTCCACTCATTTGTATTTGTTAAATTAATTATCATTGTTGCTTGGATATATCTCTTTTATTTTGCTTATATTTTTCATCTTTTTCGTTTCATGGCAATCGGATTTCGGTGTTATTTACTTCCTCCATTCCAATAAAAATTTATTTCTATTTTTTATTATCAATAATTTTAATAAATTTAATTAGTTTTAGTAATACAAATTATATATTATAATTTTTTATAATTTAAAAATACAAATAATAAGTTTTTAAATTTAATTGAATTTATATTAATTATTAGTCAAACCATTGATTAACAAAAGTTAGAAATAAATTTAGTACCATGTTAATTAACAAAAGTTAGAAATAAACTTAGTATCATGTTATATTAGGGTTCTGTTTGGCGCAACTAGAATTTGTTAAAAAACAGTTTATTTTTAAGTTTAAAAAATAACTAAAAAAATACGCTGTTATTTAGTTTATTTTAAAAAACTGTTATTTACAGTTTTGGTACAGCTTTTATTTATTTATATAAGTTATAATATCGCAGCTTTTATTTACTGTTGAGTTAAAAATACAAGTTGTCTTCAACATCCGTCGTAAAAAAAGAAGGTTGTCTTGCACATACCAATAATAGGGGCTGTTGGTCAAATGGACCGTAACAAACGGGCTTACAGTATGATGGCCCATTTTGGCTTAATAATCCACGTTTCCTCTGTCACTAATTTAAGAGATTCTGGATTTTTGTTCAAAACCCAATACTGTTTCTATGATTCAAAATTTGTTTCTAAATAGTACTCTCTTCATTCCATAATAAGTGACGTTTTTGACATTTTTATATTAGAATTTGACCGTTCGTTTTATTTAAAAAATTTATGAAAATAAAAAAAGTTAATGTACTTCTCATAATAAATCATTTTATAATAAAATCAATCATATTTTCACAATTTTTTTAATAAGACAAATGGTCAAATCTAGATCTTTGAATATTTAAAGACATTTATTTTGTGACGGATGAAGTACTTGTAATTGTCATTCCTTTTTATCAATACATATTTCTCTTCCCCAATGTTGACGTAATACCATGTAAATAGATTGTTGAGAATTATTTTTATTCAAAACAATTTTCTTTTCAAAATATTATAAGTTATTAAAAGTTAAGTTTGACTAAATTATTAACCTTCGAAATAGAGTTGTACAAGCAATTATCTCAAAGAGTAAATTTCACAAAACAACAGATAGTTTGTCAAAATTATCATAAAACTATGGATTTAAAAAAATACTTCACAAAACTATAAATTTGGTGCATCTATGTATCACAAAATTATAAAACTACATATTTAAAGAATTGTATCACAAAACTACATAATTTATGAGTAGTGTTTCACAAAACTACATATTTAAAGAGTTACAAAATCTGTAGTTTTGTGATACATGACTCATAAAATATATAATTTTATGATACACTTTCTTAAATTTATAATTTTATAATATATGAATACACTAAATTTGTAATTTTGAAAAACTATTTATTAAATCTGTAGTTTTGTGAAATTTATTCTATCTCAAACTAGCGAGCACCAAGAAGCTATGTAAGCACTATTTCAGACTTTCAGCCTATGCATGATGGTAATTAGTTAGATTTGATTGGTGCAGAAAATAGGTTAAGTCATTGATAGATTGCCCAACTTTTTTCTACTCTTTTGAAAACATACTGTCAAGTTACAAGTCACTGTTGCATCGATTTCATATTCCAATAACCAAAAGGTGGATTTCACAATACTGTTACGGTTTAGTGTTGCACAAAATCGCTATCGATAGGACCAAACAGAATTGTGTGCTCACGTGACATGCTCGTCTCCATGGCATAAGCATCGGAAGAAATCTGGGAAGTTTGAAAAGTGAAGCGAAAAATGAAACAAAACAAGGTGAGAACAGTCAATCAAACTGTTAGAGTATAAATGAATTATCCACTTTTTATCTTCAGCTTAAACTTTTAGAGTCAACTAATTAATTCATGTAACTCAATATGATATCAAAGACAGAGGTCTTAAGTTTAAATCCGGGCACCATTTATTAAAATAAAGTGTACCCTATTTCTATTTTTACCTTACGTTTGCGCTTAGCAGGTGAGGAGTGTTGTTAGAGTATAAGTGAATTGCTCATATTTTTTCATCAGTTTAAGTTTTTGAAATCAACTGGTTAATGTATGCAACTCAATACAATCTCAGAAAACCTAAACCCCTTTCTGCACACTGAACTAACTCCATATGGCCATGACATTCGCCGCCTCCCTTCTCTCCCCTCCATCGCTTCCTCCTCTTCCACCACAACCGCTTCTGCGGCCTCTCCCAAGGGCTTTCACCAACCATGGCTTCTTCGCCAATCGCTAAAGCCTGTGTCCTCGCTTCCCAAATCCCATCCGCACTGCACTCACCCGCTCAGCATCGCATGTCCCTCGTGCCACCATGGGTGACGTATTGAGCGTTGGCACCGGCGGGGACGACTCCTGAGGAACAGAGGCAAGGATACTACCTCGTCAATGTGGGAGTGGAGCAGGGTTTTGAAACCGGTGAAAACCAGTTCGATCCGATTCAAAAATAGGTTTGATTTTTATCAAAAATCAGACCTAACAGAGTAGTAAAATTGGCTATTCTAAAATCGTGAGGTGGAGCGACAAATAATAAAAAATCTGCCCTTGTGCCGGCAGCCGCTCCCAGCCGCTTGCGCAGGAATCGAGCGGCTGGCCCTCGCGGCCGAACGTCCCTGGCCGGGGAAAAATCCTCGTTTGGTGGAGCGGTAACCCTGAAAATCACGCGCACCAGCGGCGGCGGTGAACATGGTAACTGCCGGCGGTGAGCTTTCCTGTTACTAACCGAGTTTAGTACACGTTCACGCCGTATGACGTCGACGCGAACAAGGAGCTCCAGCGCAGCTTAGACCAGGATTTCGGTGAAATCGGTTCACTCCCGTTTTACCAAACTTTTTTTAAAAAAAAATTTCAAATATTAAAAACAGATAAAATCGGTCGATAATTGGTAAAACACCAAAACCAAAAGATGAACCTATGAAATCGATGAGTTCAAACTTTAAAATTGAAAACTAATAAAATAGAAGAAATCGGTCAATAAACCGCTGAAACCGCTTGATAAAAAAAAACCGACACTTCATTCAAATTTTGATTTTTTAATTTATAACAGTTTTTGATTGGTTTTTAAAACTTTCACGATTTACATCGGGTAGAAACGAAATCAAAATCCCTGAGCTAGGCTGGTGTAAAGATTGCAGAGTCGCGGCAAACCGAATGCCGTATAGCACCGTTCAATTGAAGCCACATATTCCTCACCGCGCGGACCGGGCATCCTGATCACGCGCCGTAGCGGAATAAAGAGGCCTTGAATAGTCTCTTCCAAATTTGGTTGCTTTCGGAATTACCTCTTTCCAAATAATGTTTATTCCAGGAATTGCTTGAAACAGCACAATTTTCTTATAATTTATTAATTCAATTAAGAAGAATACCAATATATACTTGACATTGTATAAGGCAGATTCTAAGATACACCGAAATAAATGTGAGCCATCTATTTGCACAGATCCCATGAGTAATTAATTCTTTTACTTTTTAGAAATAAAAGCTAAAGTAAAAGCTCTATAATAATTATCAGTTATTATAATATTTAAATTGAAAAGAAATCAATTATTTATCGAAAGTGACCCATGCACCAATTTTAAAAACTAAATTCTTCGATTTTAAAAAGAAACACCATTAACCGGTTTGGAAAGTTATGACTGTTGGTCATTTTTTTTTAAGCCATGGTCTAGTCTGCACGTTAGATAGTCCACATGGCAAGATTTCGTTTTCTAAATTCTAAAGAAGATTTTTGAGTTGACACATTGTCAACTCCTTTTGTTAGGTAAAAACAACAGTTGGAAACCATCAGCAGAGAAAAAAATCTTTGGAAACTAAAACGCAATGATCGGCGGAGAAAAAATCGGCAAGTGACGATAGTTACGGACAACACCGCTGTACTCTCACGGGCACAGCTGCGCCAAGTGTGTGGCTCCTGCGAGCGTCCACGTCCGTGCCTTTTCTTTGACTTTGGCGAGCAGCGAGGCCACCGATAAGTTTTTGTGGTTGAAGATACGTGCGCTTCTCTCTTTCTGTACCTTCCCAGTTCATCAAAAGAAGGGTGCGGAGACCTTTCCTCGATGTCCCTTGTAGGGTGGCAAGCCGGAGCCACCAATCAACGAAGTCCACCGATTATGGGCGTCGACCATCACGTCTGGAAGGGATAACAAGAGGAATACACTGGATTCATTTCTGGGCCCTGTTATAAAAGGATGAAGGTAGACCATGCACAAAGACGGTGTGCTGTGTCATCAAAACAATTATGACAGAAGGTTTTGCCTCCAATGGATTGTGTTTTAGCAATAGACTTTTGTTCACTTGAATCAAATTTTAAGAGATTATAGAATCATCTGTTTGGTCAACGTCAACGATAAAACTAAGTTTTGTAATAATAGATAGCTGAATATATAGTCGCAAAAGATAAGATAGCTAAATGTATCCATCGATACGGAGCTGAATATTCTGTTTTCTACAAAATGATATACTGCTAATATGGTAGCACTGTCATAATTATTTCCCCACCTTTCTTTGCAAATATATCTTTTTTCTATTTTGCAACCCCCCCCCCCC
>BCLF01000004.1:2177302-2189531 GCA_001602275.1 Zoysia japonica
TGACAGTCATATTGCAGGTATTCATAACAATAGCGGTGATTCTTGGGGATGGCTCATACAACTTCCTGAAGGTGTCCACGAAGATGATCCAGTCATTTTACACAATGTACAAGAACCGAAGTGCACCCACGCTTCCTGTCTCTGAGGACGACGGCGCGGTCGCCGTCACTAAGGAGGAGTCATTCGACGACAAGCGTCGCCAGGAAGTATTCCTGAAGGATCAAATTCCGACGACGGTTGCAATCGGAGGCTACGTCGCGATCGCAGCCATATCCACCGGTTGCCTCCCTCTCATCTTCCCGCAGCTCAAGTGGTACTACATTCTGGCGGCGTACCTCTTCGCGCCTATCCTGGCCTTCTGCAACGCCTACGGATGCGGCCTGACGGATTGGTCCCTCGCCAGCACCTACGGCAAGCTCGCCATATTCATCGTCGGTGCGTGGGCAGGCGCTTCGCACGGCGGTGTGCTCGTCGGGTTAGCAGCGTGCGGTGTCATGATGAGCATTGTGGGAACAGCGGCTGACCTGATGCAGGATTTCAAGACAGGCTACCTGACCTTGGCCTCGCCAAGGTCCATGTTCATCAGCCAGGTGATAGGCACCGCCATGGGCTGCGTCGTTGCGCCCTGCGTCTTCTGGCTGTTCTACAAGTCCTTCGACATTGGCGCGAGCGACGGCGACTACCCGGCGCCTTACGCCATCATGTACCGCAACATGGCGATCCTGGGAGTGGATGGCTTGTCTGTGCTTCCGAAGAACTGCCTCACGCTGTGCTACATAGCCTTTGCTGCCTCCTTCTCCGTCAACTTGATCAAGGACGTCGTCCCTACGAAGGTCGCCGGGTTCATCCCGGTCCCCATGGCAGTGGCAATTCCGTTCTACCTCGGACCATACTTTGCCATCGACATGTTCCTGGGCAGCACCATACGCTTCTTCTGGGAGTGGACGAACATGGCCGAAGCAAGGGACATGACAGCAGCAGTTGCTTCGGGATTAATGTGCGGTGACGGGATCTGGGCGCTGCCACAAGCGGTTCTCTCTCTTGCCAATGTGAAACCTCCGATTTGCATGAAGTTCTTGTCGAGGACCGTGAATGCCAAAGTGGATACCTTCCTTGGTAGTTAGTTTGATGTATTATTAAGATTCTCTTTTAAATACCTCCCTTGTTATCTAAAATTTAAGTCCCTGGTGGTAGTCGCATTTCATGTAAGTAATTATGCACAATGTCAAAAGTTCTCTGAAATTACTTACCGGTATTGTGTCTGACGATGGCATGCTTTTATTTTGGAATGGAATTGTCACATGTAAATTAAGTTTTTTTTCTTCGATATTACTCATTTGAAGTCATGCCAGACCTCTAGATGTTCGGATCCCAAAGTGGATCTTTATTCTATCCTATATCTTCGTGGCCATTGATATTTATTTTATACACACTGCAAGTGACCATCCCCGGCTCACACACAGAACTATTCACACACCATCTATGCTGCAAGCTGCTCCACCAAACTAGTACCTTCTGAACAAGTGGCAACTTGCATTCCAGTAACACCATAGATGTGGTTCATTTGTTGTTCAAAGATGTTCAGTAGTTCACCTAGGTGCTTTATCCAAAGTTTTCTTCAGATCAAGAAGCTTCGACCACATTTGGCTGCTCGAAGTCTTCGTCTTCTGTTTACCATTATCTGGAGATTTTAGAGGCAAACACAATCAGATCTTTACATCAACAGATAAGAAATTAGTGCAGTCGACGTTAGCGAGTGCTACATACATTGCCATACAACCGTAGATTTTTCACAGGCCTCCGAACATGAGCCCTGCACATGATATCCACATATCAGCCAATATATTCACATAACAGATGGTCAATGGTCATGATCAATCAGTAAACAACATGATCGACATGATGCAGGTTGTAAGGGTTGTGAGGTCTACAATTTCACCTTAGCTGACGCGGTTAATCGCACGGTCTCCTGGATTACCGAATCAAGATCAATCTCTTCTCCTGGTCTCACATAGATGACCTGTTTAAAGTGGAAAAAGAGTTGTCAGAACAACCTGACCCTAAGATTGCCACTTCTTCCGAAGCCGAAGCAGAAATGTTAGTGCTGTTTTATTTAGAACTCAAAGCACCGATGGATCGCTGTCGCCGAGTTCAGGCAGCCCGCTCTGATTTTTCCTGGATGATGATAGAACCGTAAGATCGAACTTCTCGTCGATCTGCAGGGTAACAGAGTGTGATCTGATGCTTCTGTGTCTGTGACATTTTAAATCGTAGAGTAGTGATCATAGTAGAACGGAGAAGATTTCAAGTGAGAACGAGTGCAGTACGTTCGCACAGTATGGTGAGGAGCAGGAGTCGCAGATTTTCCTGAAGGAGGTGACGACTCGTCCTTTTATCGACATTCCAAATTGAGTATGCTGAAAGATCCGATCCGATCAGGCAAACATCGATCAGTATACGCATCAGTCTTTCGCTTAATTCAACGGGCGCTGCTGCATGTAAGCATGTTTGAGAAGCGCACGAAGCAGTTACCTGCTGAACGAGAAGGCGCACGAGGACATGAGCGTCGCTCTGGCCGTCCTCCACCAGGTCGTCCAGGCTCAGCTGCCGCAGCGTCAGGTCGAAGTCGCTGCTCCACTGATCGCCGCCCCCGCGCGCCGTCCCGACGGAGACCAGGCTCTGCCGCGCGCCGCCGGTCCCCCTCCGGCGGCTCCTCCTGGTGCTCTGCTTCGCGGAAAGCAAGAACCAAGAAGCAAAAAAGACGATGAGCCGCAGCTGATCGTAGTACATCCGATCCAAGCAAATGATCGTGCGTGCACTCGTCGTTGCAAACGTTCCAGCGGAACTAGCTAGCACCTGTGTGACCTTGACTTTCTTCAGCGGCGCGGCGGCTGGGTACGCGTCGTCGTCCTCCGCCGGAAGCTGCGCGTGAACGGCGAAGTTTCTGTGTCCCACGCGGCGTCGGTTGCCCGGGAGCTGCGTCCTGGCGGGGTTCCGTAGAAGCCTCAGCGCGTGGTTGCAGGCTCTCGCCATGATTTCGATCGAGACAGCGGCAGAGCTTGGGCTGTGGAGTCGGAGATACAGCTGCTGTTACCTTATCAGCAGAGCTTATCGTTTTGCTCCGCCGTGGCGCCAGTGACATGTGGCGCTGGGTTCGCGCGCGTAACAGGTACTGAACCACATGCGCAGTCCAAGGCCTGATTCTAGATTTCTAGGCTCGTTGATCTACTGCACCGGCTCAACCCGACCCATTGTTCAGGCGAGCGGCACAAAGGTTAATCGTGCATAAAGCTTCCGACTATAGTCCTACCCATCTATCGGCATGCTGTGTTATGTTTTCAGCTGTGACATTATTTGACGACACGAGGTGAATCGCAAGCTGATTAGGAACACCAGACTACTCCTTTCTTTCATCTCTAAATTGTTATCGATATTGACTTTTAACATAATCTTTAACTTTTTATTTTATTTTAAAATTATCTCAATGTGTATCGTGTTAACAGATTTGATGGTAAAATAAATTATAACAAAAAATATAATATTTATTATATTTATAAATATAATATTTATTATATTTATAAATATAATAAATAATTAAAAATGATATTAAATTGATGCACTCTTTCTCAAGCCCAACAATCTTCATGATCTGAGCCTAAATCCTCTTTAAGATAAAACAAAATAGACCCATTTCTCACTCTTCCTTGCTCCGCCGTCTCTCAGGTCTCACCTCCCAGCTCCGCCGTCTCTCCATGCCGGCTCCACTCGTCTGACTCCAACCCCCGCCTCCGCGTCCCAGCCGCGCCGGGGCCCGAGCCCAAGGCCCAGCCGAGTCCCCTCCTAAACCCTAGCGCCCCCTCCGCCGCCATGCTTCGCCGTCTCGCCGCCGTCGCCCCGAGGGCCTTCTTCTCCTCCTCGTCCTCGAACGCGCTGCCGGCGTCGGGCTACTCCTCGCGCCGCGAGTATGGGCTGGTGCCCATGGTCATCGAGCACACCTCCCGCGGGGAGCGCGCGTACGACATCTTCTCGCGCCTGCTCAAGGAGCGCATCGTCTGCATCCACGGGCCCATCACCGACGACACGTCCTCGCTCGTCGTCGCGCAGCTGCTCTTCCTCGAGTCCGAGAACCCCGCAAAGCCCGTCCACCTCTACATCAACTCCCCCGGCGGCGTGGTCACCGCCGGCCTCGCCATCTACGACACCATGCAGTACATCCGCTCCCCGGTCACCACGCTCTGCATCGGCCAGGCCGCCTCCATGGGCTCGCTCCTCCTCGCCGCCGGCGCGCGCGGCGAGAGGAGGGCGCTGCCCAATGCGCGGGTCATGATCCACCAGCCGTCCGGCGGCGCGTCGGGCCAGGCCTCCGATATCGCCATCCACGCCAAGGAGATCCTCAAGGTGCGCGACCGACTTAATAAGATCTATGCCAAGCACACGGGCCAGGCCATCGACCAAATCGAGAAGTGCATGGAGCGGGACATGTTCATGGACCCAGAGGAGGCGCACGCTTGGGGGCTCATCGACGAGGTCATCGAGCACCGTCCGGTCTCACTTGTCTCTGATGCCGTCGGTAGTGATCAGCCCAACCATGGTGAAGGGGGAGGTGGGGCGAACAAGGGTACTGAGGAGCCACCCTCATCGTGATGAATGATCACAAGGTGCAATTTTTTTTTCGTTCATGTAGCCATATTGTTGGATTTAAGGTTCAATTCTCACATTGCAATAATAACATATTGCTCTGGCTGCTGGGACTTATCTAGTGTCTGAATTGTTTTGCTACTTGAAATGATCTGTCTGAAAATGAATGCAATCAGGCTTTAGTCAGTTAAGTTGTTTTCCAAAATTAATCAGCACAGTTACTTTTAGTTGAGTTGTGGCTCAAATCTTTATTTGACTGTATTCTAAGTTAGTTTCTTCTATACCGTATTGTATTTTGTATTGGGCTAGAATTGCACAAATTATGGATTGCTGATTATCATAGCATGCCCTCTTTTTCATTTTTAGTTATATTGTGCCTCTCGGCTTCATGTGATCTTTCTGCATTGATTTGACTTCTCACTGTTTTCATCGTCTCAATAGCAATTTTCTGGGTTGTTTGGAGCGAGGAATTTAGTTCTCTTTGTTTTTTTTGGCTTATCTGCATACTCCGATTTCTATCAGAAATTTTGAGACCCTGGCATATAAATTATTTCAAAGATAGATAGACTGGTCAAAATAACCCCCATTTTAACCACATCACTTATTTATATGCAAAACTCAATTATAATCCCCATGTTTTGCTAATGCAATACAAAAAACTGAAAATAGTCGTATTGTAGCTCTCAGCTTCAGTTGATGTTAAAACTTAAAAGTACCCATACCAGATTATACTGAAAATCATCTAATCGTCATACTCCCTCCGTTTTTAAATTGATGTCGCCGTTGACTTTCAACTTCAACTTTGACCATTCGTCTTATTTAGAAAATTAGTTGAAATATGTAAAATTTTAAATTGTGATTTAAATAATTTTAATGATAAATCAAATTATAACAAAATATATAATATTTATCAATTTTTTTTTGAATAAGACGAATGGTTAAAGTTGGTGTTAAAAGTCAACGGCGACATCAATTTAAGAACGGAGAGAGTATGTGTGAATTCTATGTATAGAATTTTATTCAAATCTTGCATTAATGGGGCTCATTTGGAGCTTTGAAGGACCGAAAGCTAATACATAACACTGCATATTAGTGAATAGTGTGATGTCCCAACAACATTTGTTCATTTAGAGCACAATAGTGCGTGCGGCTGATGCTGGTAGGACGAGCTTTTCTCCCGACCTTATGCGCATGTTTCTGGATGGCACATTTTCTAATTCTTTACTACTCCTATCTTAGATTGCTTTCTACTACTTGCGTATACATGACGAAAATCATGCCTCCATTTTTTTTTTGTGCCCAAGGGTTACATTACTGGCTACTCCATTTGGTTGCTCTTAACAAGTTACTCCCTCCGTTTTTAAATTGATATCGCTGTTGACTTTTAACATCAATTTTAATCACTCGTCTTATTTAAAAAATTAGTTCAAATGTGTAAAATTTTAAGTTGTGATTCAAATAACTCTAATGATAAATCAAATTATAACATAATATATAATATTTATTAAATTTTTTTGAATAAGATGAATAGTCAATGTTGATGAGAGAAGTCAACAGCGACATCAATTTAAGAACAGAGTGAGTATGCAGCTGTGAACATTTAGTGATTAGTTATTACTTCAAACCTATGAGTTCCTTCTGTTTCATCCTCCCATGCTTGGCCTGGGAAACTTGTTTGATGTGTGTTCTGGATAATGAGAGAGTACATCGCTGCATGATTTATCCGTTGCTTCAGATGGAGCAGTTTTCCACACTTTTTTTCATGTTGTCTGACAATTGTAGCCACCAAATAAAAGTTTTATCTCAAATGCTTACGGGATTGATGTTGCTAAGTTGGCAATGTGTCACTTGTTTGGTGTGTGTATTCGTGTTATTTTGAATTCGGGAAGTGGCCTTCAGATATCTGTGCCTTCAACAGTTGCAGTTTACTCAGTCTAGTTCAAAAATGAAGTAAGAGTTGTCCTAACGACAACAATATAAAAATGGAGAAAGTAGTGTCGTTTAGAAAGTCATCAAGGGCCCAGCGGCTACTGCTTCTGTTTAAGTGCAGCAGAATGCATATTCTATGGGTGCATTATCCTCTTGCTTGAAATTTGATGGACCATGAGCTATTGAGCTCGTTGCCCATGACAACAATATAAATTTTATGGAACAGTACATCCATATACCGCTAGTGGATCCTCTAACGTGCGCCGGCGTCAGAGGATCCCCTTTCCCTTATACGCATTGCAATTCTCTGTTTTGTTCGGTACAATGTTACATCACTCGATTTGGAAGATGTCGCAATTGCCATGCCCAGTGGAGCTCCAGCTTTGAAGCATCAGCAGAACTCGCTGGCTACGTTGAGCGCAAGGCTGGCAGGGCCTGGCCCCTGAGGAAGTGGTAGAGCATGGCGAGCGAGCGCTCCGGCGCGAAGAGAGGCACCTGGTGCCCGGCGCCGCGCACCGTCACGAGCGTGAGCCCCTGCTCGTACTCCACGGCCCACCCGGCCACCTGCTGCTTGTAGTACCACGCCCGCCACGCGCCCCAGTCCTCTGCCGCTCCATCCGCCGCGGTGGACTTGTTGCTCCCGCGCGACCGCAGCCCCATGGCGTTGATGCTGTACCGCGTCGACGTCACCGGCACCCGCCCGTCCGTGTCGCCGCTGCAAACGTGCCGGTCCCGCGGGTTGGTTCAGGGTCACGGTATCGCCGGATTTTACAAAGCTGGAGTTGACGATGCTTACCTGTAGACCCAGACGCGCAGCCCGGCGCCCATGAGCTTCTTCAGGATGGGCAGGATGGTCGACGGCGAGTCGTTCCATTTCCTTATGACCTCACTGCAGCAGAAACGCATATAAACAATAGTATCATCCATTGTGATCACTACTTTCTGACAGAACGGATGGTGAAACCGCTCGGCGGCATGGCCGGTCAGGCCAGTTCGCGCACCACAGCAGAGGTGTCAATGCGCATGCAAGTGGCAAAACCATCAGATCTGACTGAGATCGAGGCGAGTGCTGCTAATACTTCCACTGACACGGACGGTTGAGCAAATTGCGAGCTGATAATACTCGACTCGTACTATATGCCGGTCCATGGAGGAGCAGTGCGCACGACCTGGAAGGGTCGTAGGCTGGCAACACATGCAGGATCGGATGAACATCGGAGATGACAAGAGGAGAGGGCGCGGACGGACCTGCACGTCGAGTACTGGTAGGGCAGGCCTGTCCGGTTGGCGTGCAGCGCGCGCTGCACCTCGGCGCGGTTGAAGTACCTGGTCACATATGCCTCCGTGCACGGGTCGTATCCCGCCGGCACACGCTTCATCCTGTGCCACGCATCCTGCGCCACCACGTCAACGCAAGACAACAGATCTGTCAGATCATCGTGCCCGTCACGCTGTATTGTCGGCGTTTGACATAGAGAGGGAGAGAGAGCGCGCGAAAGGCGTCAGTTTTTACGTGCTTGGAGAAGAGGCGCGGCGCGGCGACTAGCCTCGGCGCCGCTGCCCGCCGCGCGCCCGCGCCGGACGGGGACAGGCACGTCGGCGTGTAGATGCTGTAGATGTCGATGTCGTCGTAGGCCCGGAGGAAGGCGCGGAGGGCCGGGGAGCAGCCCTTGCTCGGCTTGCCGCCGTCGGCCTCCTCCTTGAACGAGTCGCAGTCCCGCCGCACCGCCGCGTAGAGCTCGTCCGAGATGATGGCGTGGCTCCACGCGTACTCCACCATGCCCAGCTGATCCGTCGCGTCGTTCAGCACCGCGTTGCCTATCTGCACGGTGATCGATCGCCATTGCGGTTTCGCTTAGTAGTGCAAGGGTAGAAATGTTTGTGCTTTCACGCACATGGCGCGATGCCACGATGCGTGAGTGAAATTATTACTTCCACAGAGACACATGGAAAGGTTTGACGCAAATCGTTTCTTTTTACCGTGCAGCTTATTGGTTGCCTAGGAACTACTGTAAAGCGGTAAAGAACGTCGACTGGGGTATATCTGCCTGCACGCTAACGTCCACCTTTAGAATCATCTTCTTTGAGTACTCCTATGCCACGGCACATCAAAGTCATCACTGATATCTTTGTCTATCTTTCCGTTTTGCTGCTTTATCGTTCTAGAATACTAGAGTAACTAATTACCCTATCTGCTGACTAAAAAAGCTGGTTACCGGCCACTGAGCAATCCTAATGGCAAGATTGCAACCACAAAGAAGGAAGGAACGGTTACCATGAAGCCTTTGATGTTGATGACCCTGTCTCTGCTGGCCCTATTGTTCCCGTCGTAGATGAGCTCCGCGAGCTGTGGGACATAGTGCCCTACAAAAGCGCATTACATCAGCAGATGCGGCTCAGTAGCAAGCAGATTACGATGCAATTTCTCCTAACAACAGTGGTTAGAGTTTAACTACTGACCTGCGTAACTCTCTCCGGCGACGTAGAAGTCGCGGCCTCTGAACTCCGGGAACTTGGCGAACCAGTTGAGGAGGAAGCTGTACGAGTCCTGCGCCGTCACGCGGTCGCCGAGCCGCTTCAGGTCGGAGGACCGGTTGGTGTAGGAGAACCCCACGCCCACCGGCGCCTCGAGGAACAGCAGATTCACGGCTGCCAAACAATGCAAACCAAGCGACCAAATCAGACGAGACATAAGGCAAAATTCAGAGTTCAGTGAAGTATTTGCAGAAGGTAGCAAAGCTTGCCTTTGTTCCACGCGTAGGCGTTGAGAGTGAGGTTATCGCCGTAGCTCCTGACCAGGAACGGGCCCAGCTCCTGGGCGGCGCCGTAGGCGACAGAGGAGCACCCCGGGCCTGCAATGGCACGTCGCATAGAGGAATGGCTCCATAAGTCAACCGGAGAAATCTTGCGAGAGCATCCAGTTGCAATGTTACAGTATTGAGCCTTATCCGTTGTCCATTGGCCATGTTAGCAGTTCTCAGATTGCCTATGCAATTGTTTACACTCTACAGGCCTAGGCTTTCCGAGTTCTGTATGTTTATTAGTGATGGGATAATACTGTGCTTTATATACTGGAATAACAAATGCAATGGTGAGATGAGACAGCTGATTTGCCGAGCGGAAAGGGCGCTCCGCCGTTCCCTGCCGGTCAAAACGTCGAGACACGTACTTTCAGGTAATAAACTAGTAATTCCTGAAGTAGTACACTGTTTTTGCTAGTAGTAGTATATTTTTGGAGTGCTAGAAAAATCTCCATGGGCACTTGCATCATATCTTATGCAATGTTATCGCTGAAGATACAGCTCTGACACTGACACGCGTGAAATATCACGGCAAAGAAGTACTGTCCAAACGCAACACTGTACTGTAGAGAAAACTGAGTTGAAATGAGACTGTCATTGGCTAGATTAGAGTAAGTGTTGCGTTTGGACAGTACTTCTTTGCCGTGATATTTCACGCGTGTCAGTGTCAGAGCTGTATCTTTGCCTTTGTGGCGGTGCCCCGATTTCGAGCCACGAGAAGTACTGACCAAATGCTAAAGGACAAGTAGTTGTAAACAGAGAGAACAGAAACAATATTGACAGGAGAGCCACAAGCACTGTTAAGGATCGACAAAAAAATCCTGGGAGCCACTACACCGCACTCGCCATGTCCCTCCTCTAGCTTTTGTCAGTGCCGACGGACGGGGCGAGCAAAGGAGTACTGGAGTAGCAAAGTTTTCCTCCTTCCAGGACCAGGGATTACCAGGACCAGGACGCAGGATCTGCACTCGTTTGTACGCCTGCCGTGAACCCTTTTGCCCTCTTTCGCAGCGGCTTTTCCTGCGCTCCGCCCGGGAGGAGAGGCTTTGCCTGAAATCCGAACGCGTGCTCTCTCTCGGTCTCGGCAGGCCCTCTCCCTGTGGATTCTGGTGCTCTGCTTTCTCGTTGCCGCGAAAGCATCGTTCTCCGGTAGCGACAGGGTGACCCCACACACGGGCCTGCACTCGCAGGCCTGTGCTGTGCTCCAAGTTGCCGTTGCCGACGCGGTTTATGGGCGGAAGAGCAGTGAGGAAAATGCAACAACGCTGGTGAATGGTGTTCCGTTACTGGCATTCAGTGACTGCTACTACTACAGTACAGAGTCTGTCATCGGATTCGTTTTCATCTTCTGCGCATGTACCAGCTACACGTCGGCAGCCGGGAGCACGAGGGCCACGAGTTGAACTATCTTTGGTCCATGGTTTGGAGATTTTTAGAACCGAATACGAGAACGTGAACCTACTACAAGCGGACAGATAGCACTCACGGGATCTACTGAACCGAGAAGGCAAGGCAAGACGGAAACTACTCTACGGCGGCGCAGAAACATTTCGTACCTCCGTTGAGCCAGAGCAGGAGAGGCTTCTTCTCCAGCTCCTTCTCGGCCTCGAAGAACCAGTAGAAGAGCGACTTGCCGCCGCCCGAGCCGACGTCGACGTAGCCGGCGTAATGCCTGAACCCGACCGCCGGCTGCCCCGGCAGGCCGGTCACGAGGTCCACCTCTGGGCGCGCGCCGGTGGACGCGGCCAGCGAGAGCACGAGCAGCGCCGTGACCGTGGCGGCCATGGTCGGTGAAGAGTGAGGTGATGCGCAGTGCGCTCAGTGCTCTGCTCCGGGACTGGTTTTGCGAAACGGAGAGGGAAGGGCGATTTAAAACCAGAGAATGACTGGGGCTGGAGAATAAAGTGGAGGTGGGGCGGTTGACGGTATTTATTTCGGTTCGTGCCGTAGTAGGTAGTTCAAAAAATGAGTTTGAACCTTTTTGATTTTCTGGTGGCCATTTAGGTAGATTTCCTTCGAGTACCGATTAATCCCTTTCAATTTACTTTGTGATATACGTAGTACCGAAATGGTCACTTTTTTTTAACAATTCGTATATGTTGACATCCAGAGAGTTTTTTACCTGACTGCATCCGTACGATCCAATATACAGATGAATGTCTTAAAATTTAGAACTACAGGTCAACTGGTATACAGTTGCTGCAATATAGAATTCTGGCAAAATACAATTGTAGTAGTGCAGATACAGAGTACCAAACAGAGTATGGCTCCTATTTTGCTACGATATTCACATCGACCTCGAACTTATTACTACTCCTATTTTACTACTATTTTCCTATATTTTGTAGTTGCGCCCAAGATGGCACGGGCCGCACGGCACGTCACGACGCAACTCACTTGGCCTTTCCCAGCGCCGCTTCGAGCCGGTTGCAGTCGACGATGTAAGCGAACCCGTACGCCATGTTGGCGAGCGTGGCCTCGTGCAGGTCCCGGCTGGCCGTGGCGGTGGCGTCGGCTGAGAAGAACACCCGGAACCCCCGCACGAACGCGTCCCGCGCGGTGGTCTCGCAGCACAGGTTGGTCATCACGCCCGTCACGATCACCTCCTCGGCGCCCATCCCCAGCAGCGCCTCCTCCAGCCCCGTCCCCGCGAACGCGCTGTACGTGCTCTTCTCCACGACGAGGTCCCCGGGGACGCGGCCAGTGCCCGGCAGCAGCTCGGCCGCGGGCGTGCCGGCGTCGATGCGGTCGCCGGGCCACCACTCGTCGAGCGGTCGGTGACGCGGCACGGGGTCGACGTGGCGCGTGTAGACCACGGGGACGCCGGCAGCGCGGCAGAGCGCGACGGTGCGCGCGATCGC
>BCLF01000004.1:2194806-2208723 GCA_001602275.1 Zoysia japonica
GGAGCGCGGCTAATCGCTTCAACCGGGCGGGTTGCGGAGCGCCCAGCGCTCGTGAGGCTAGCCGCTGCTCCAGCGCGGTTTCCGACGAGCCAGCGGTGGGACGGCGGACGCGCGGTCGCAACTAGCGGACGGGGAGAGGGGAGAGAGGAGAATGGCTATTGAGCCGGTGTTGAAGATAAGGTTTGCTTTTATATTTTCCATCCAATTTTTCTCGAAGTTTTTTACATATTTTTTTATTTTGAAATCCACTAAATTTTTAAAATTCAAAAAAATTTGAATTAAAAAACCGTTAAACCGCCCAAACCAAACCAGAGCGGTTTGGACGGTTTTCGTGAAAACCGCGGTTTTGCGAACCGTGCGTGCAACCATAGTAACCATATGCATATGCAGCTAAAGCAGCCTCCAACAGTCGGCGCACCGGCACCCTGCTTTGGACACGTCCTTATCCGACAGACACGCCTTTTTAAAGGCTATGTAAAAATTTCATAAAAAATCAGTTAAATTGAAATAAAAACGTAAAAAACAGAAGAAGAAAAATTCCAATCAAAAGAGCCCTAAAACTTTATTAAACAGCGCACTGACGGCCTTGGCACAGTGCCAATGTCACGCCGGAGACTGTTTCGGAGCGTAGCAACTTCGAGCCGCGTTCTGGTCCAAATCCAAGTTGTGCAGCAAACTAACAAGATCTTCGTCCTTATCCGACAGACACGCCTTTTAAAGGTTATGTAAAAATTTCATAAAAAATCAGTTAAATTTAAATAAAAACGTAAAAAACAGAAGAAAAAAAATTTCCAATCCAAAAGAGCCCTAAAACTTTATTAAACAGTGCACTGACGGCCTTGCACAGTGCCAATGTCACGCCGAAGACTGTTTCGGAGCGTAGCAACTTCGAGCCGCGTTCTGGTCCAAATCCAAGTTGTGCAGCAAACTAACAAGATCTTCGCCGTGTGTAGTGCGGGCCTGCTGTGTTGTGCGTGGTGCCTGGATTGATGATTAATACGACTTCTAGGACGGGGACACGGCCATCTGGGCCGAAACGCACAACAGCTAATCTTCACTGTCGTTGGTCCAAGTTGACACGTAAATAAAACCCGGAAAAGGGCCAAAGGCGACAGGATTAGAGGAGGCTGCGTGTGCCCCACCGCCGCCCTTCGGGAGAGAGAGATTTTTTTACAATAATAACTTTGTTAAAATGGATTTCTTTCACTTCACTGCAATATCATATTTTTCTTTATCATTGTTAACATTTTAACTGCAATTAATGAATTTTAGTTAGAAATGGCTCCTTCTTCCGCGACGGCGAGCTCAAGATCACCGGACCCATATGTAGATGTCCAACTGGCCGGGCTGGGCGGGCCAGAACGAAGCACGGCTCAAGGTCGGCATGGCACATAGCTAATCGGACCCGTGCAGGCATGGTTTTACATGCTGTCATGCTTGGGCTAGCGCCTCAGCCCACTGGGCGGCACGACATGACCTGTTAACGGCGTAGCTTGGTGAGCATGTTAACGGCTCAGCACGGCACGATATGTTAACGGCCCACAAACTAACCCTATTTGCAGAGCCATATAAATACCCTCAACTCACCCCTCTCCCTCAGCTCCCAAGCAGCCCGCCCTCACGTCGCCGGATCTCGCCACCCGCGCCACCGGATCTCGTCGGATGGCTCCTGCTCGATACTCACGCCACCGGATCTCGTCGACCGGCTCCTTCCCAATGCCTGCGCTGTTGACTCCTGCTTGTCGCACGCGTAGCTAAATGCTGCCCGCCGCCGTGCAGTTGCCTTCCGCCGCAGGCATGCCGCTGACTTCCGCCTGCCATCGTGCCCACGCCGCCTCGTCCTCTTGCCTCCTGTCACCGCACCATGTCGCCTTTATCGGTGAGATCTAGGGCGCGCGGTGGCGGCATTACCGTGCCGTGCCGTGTGACACCATGTCGCCTTTATTGGTGAGATCTGGGGCACGCGGCGGCGGCATTACCATGCCGTGCCGGTGTGCCTTGTTGGGCCAGTGTGCTCTAGTGGGCTGACATGTTTATCAGGCCGGCCCGGTACGGTTAGGTAGTTTCATGCCGTGCCGTGCGTCGATGCCTGAGCACATGGGTTGGCACGGCACGGCTGGATTACGAAGTGAGCCGTGCCGTCTCGAAATTAAATGGGTCGGCTGGCTTGTTTGGAGATCTATATACCCATCTATGGCCGCACCTGCTTCCCTCCTCGTCCTCGCAAACCTAAACTCTATTTGGGATGTAAATTTTTTTATTTTCTATTGTTTATTACTCTTATATGAAATTGAAATCATGTAGAATCATTCTGGCTGCTCGCATAAAACCTGTAGAGTTGATTTGGGGTTTACTCAATGATACTTAGAAGTTGTTTGTCAGAGCTTTTCTTTATACGGCTCATGTGAGTCAGATAAGCCAGTTTTTATAGTTTCATTATTTTTCTCTTTGGCTTATGCTATAATGTAAAATATTTCTATAAGCTAAAGTAAAACAGTCTTCATAAGTTTTATCAAACATACCCCTATTTGCAAGCTCTTTAGTATATAGTAATTTCACAGAAATTAATTTAATTTTATATGAAAATATAAAAAAATCTTTTTCCAAAGAGGCGTGCATGTGCACATGTGCAGGTAAAATCGAACTGTAACCTGCAACCAGTTGAGCTAACAGTGAGGTAAACCGGGCCCACGGCACGCGCCCCCCCACCCGTCGTTCCCGGCGCCGCCGGGAGCCCGAGCCAGCGGACAGCACGGGACGCTGTGGAGCACACCACACCAAGACCGACGAGTTAGACGAGCGGATCTCCTACCACCCGGCACCCGTGCTTCCAGCCAAGACATCCGTCCTCGTCCCCTTCCCCCACCCCCCACGGCGTCGCGGAAACTCTCCGCATCTCTATCCACCCCGAGAATATTCAACTCCGGTTACCCCCGCTGATAAATGACCGCAAGCCCCCGCACCGAATTATCCGGTTTTTCTCTTGGCCTCGCGCACCATGAGGTAGTAGTAGTTCGGCATCCGGGCGTGCAGGAGACGATTTGCGTGCGGTAACCGGTACGCGCTGAGAGAGACCACCCGAAAGTCAATTCCCGGCACCGGCACCGGCACCAATTTTTATGGGCGGATCACCCGACGCGGCCCAGGAGGAGGACGCGCAGCGTGTCGTCGTGGTCGCGGGATCCCCTATCGTCGACCCCGCCCCACCTCCTCCCCAGGGGGAGGGCAAGCCGGAGCTACCGGCGGCGGCGGCGGCGGCTCCTTCGGTGGGGCCCAAGCAGCAGGAGGCGGCACCAGCTCCCGTGGAAGCGAAGCAACCGGGGTTGCAGGCCATGGCGGTGACCGTGGTGCGGGACTTCGAGACGGGCGTCGGCGCGAGCACTAGCGACGGCGCCGCTGGGGAGAAGCCGTCCTGGTTCACGCCCAAAAGGTACTAACTCGCCTCTGAGCTCGATTGAGCGGCATCGACGTCCGCAGGCGCTGTAGCTTCGCCCTGTTTTTGTTGACAAGCATGGGGTTCGCGGAGCTCTCGGGCAATCGATCTCCGTTTCGGGCGGTTTAGTTGCTTGGTTTGAGGAATTTGGCTTCCCCCGAGCTTAGATTTCGAGCCGCTGCTTGGCTACGGCGCGAATTACGCTTCATTTTTTAAGCTTCTGGCGATGTTCAATTTGAGTTGGGATCTGAGCAGGCCGGCGGAGGTCACCATTTAGCAGTTCGATGAGGAGTTGCTAGTCATTGGGGATATTATTATAAACGAAAATCATTTGTTGATATTCGGCACAATGTTCCATTTAGTCGAATCGAAATTTGCTTGTAACCCCGGTTGTTCCATTCGTGTCCTGGAGTTTTCGAATTTCTACGTTTCTCCTCGCTTGCTTGCTTGCTTCTGTGGTCTGGATCTGCGTTTTGAATTCGGTGTTGGCTTGATGCGCTTTGTTTTATTAGGCAACAGATGGCGGCGTTTTCAGTGAGACGGGAGTAGGTTAAGTTTTCACTATGCGTTAAATTTGATGGGGCCTTGAGTTGGTTCGATGTTTGATGACCTAATGACTTTCTTGTCTCTGTTCCATCCGTGTGGTTATCACTGCTTTAATTGTACTTCGCATGCCTAATTATGCCACTGAATTTAGAAAAGCTGTAAGCCCCTTACTACCTGCAAATTTATTTGATGACGTTAGGACACGGAGCTTAATTTGGAAGGTGTACATTTCAATCGAAATGAGTGTTACTGGTTTTTGACGTTGTTTACTTGATTTATTGCAAAAATTCGTAGCTACAGTGTGGTCTCGAATTCAAATTTGTATTGTACATATTGCGTTATAATGTGTATCCAGCATATATTTATGTTACTTTTGCCATTGTAAGTTTGTAACTAAGGTGTGATTCTATGCTTTCCTGCTTGAGTTTTTTTTAGAAACAACTGGAGGAGAATTCCCCTACTGCTCTCTTTCCTGCTTGAGTTTTTTTGTTTCCTCTACATTTGCAGATTACTTGTGATGTTCTGCATCATAAACATGCTTAATTATGTTGATCGAGGAGCAATAGCGAGCAATGGTGTTAACGGAAAGCAGAAAAATTGTTCTGGTGGCACATGCTCCACTGGCTCTGGAATTCAGTAAGTTCCCAACACAAAAACTATGCTGGTTCGGATACTATAACCTCAAAAAATGAGAGCCTGGAACTCCAGCTCCTGGCAATTTCCCAAATGTGGCTTTTCTTTTGTTTCTGTGACCCCATCAGTTCATTTTAATAACACTTCTCTTTAGTACTACCTCCAGATTTTGTTGATGTGCTTTAACAAAAGAAATTTAGAGGGCATAGCAATATTATGGTCAGATAGTATATTTCAATATGCCTACTCCAACTTTCTTGGGGCCATAGAAGGCTCTGTTGTTTTAGTAGCATATTTCCACATACTACTTATCCACTTACCTTGTTTGGCCTGCAGGGGAGACTTTAATCTTAATAATTTTGAAGATGGCGTGTTGTCCTCAGCATTTATGGTTGGATTGTTGGTGGCATCACCGATATTTGCAAGCCTGGCTAAAATGTTAGTTATCTGTTTATTCTCTATTTAATAGGTTGCAATTTTTGGAAGATTGTTGCTTAGTTATCTGTATGTTCTGTATTTATCACTTGTAATTAGAGCAACAGATAATACTAAAAAGAGCAATATTGAATAAATGCTTTTGGAGTGCCTCTTCTTTCCCATGTGATAAATTGGTACCCTTCCTTGCAGACACAATCCTTTCAGACTTATCGGTGTCGGATTGTTAGTCTGGACTATTGCAACAGCTGGTTGTGGGTGCTCGTTTGATTTCTGGTCAATTACTATATGCCGCATGTATGTGCTTTTACATTACAACTATGTTTCGATGATCTCTATTAAAAAGTACTCACTGTTAGTTTTCTAATCATATGGCTATCATCCGAAAATACTGTTATTTAGGTTAGTTGGTGTTGGTGAAGCTTCTTTTATAAGCCTGGCAGCTCCATTCATTGATGACAATGCTCCACCAGCTCAGGTTCTGTTACATTCTTCTACTTCCTTTTAGATTGCTTTAAGGTAGTAGTACATGCATTAAGGTTTAAACATTATAATGGTTGGGCTTTTTGTAGATGGGTAAATTGTAAATAGATCTATGCAGTGATGCATTCTTCAAGCTGTGTGCTTATTCAAATATGTTTCCATCAAACTATGCTCTTAAACTGTTTTCAATGGCAATGTTGTTTACAATTCATGATGTCTTGTATCAGTCAACAACTTACCCTGCTACATATTATGTCCCCAGAAAACAGCATGGCTCGCTATGTTCTATATGTGTATACCAACTGGGATAGCATTAGGCTATGTCTATGGCGGGCTGGTAAGTCATTATCAGAAACTCTGTTTTTCTTGACTTGTTGCAGTTTGAGTAATTCAGCATTTATTTTTTTTAATTGATAAATGCATACATGTAGAGCTTCTAAAACATAACCACTCGACAGCACATGCCCCAAATGGAAATTTCTTTTCCTTGCTAGTGCTTGTTTAATTATGGAACTGTAAATGTATATAATATATCTTGGTAAAAGTGAGTAAAGTAACTTGGGAGACCGCATGATACTGTATACATCATGCGTTTTGGTATATCTATGATGCGTTTTGGTATATCTATGATGTCAGTTTGCATGAACATACTAATAAAATGTGCCTCTAAACAGATGCTATATAGAAAAGCTTGGTTGAAATGCAAGTGATCTGCCAGATCATCTGTACAATATTGTAAAGGGAAAAAAAAAATTATGTGACCACTAACCATGGAACCAGCTATCCATTCAACATGAAAAGCACTTTCGTGTGAAATTATGATGGTTGATTATTTTTTGAATATTGCTCCTTTTGTTCAAATTTGTGTTAATTCTCATCAGGTTGGAAATAATCTGCACTGGCGTGCTGCTTTCTGGGGAGAGTCAATTTTGATGGTTCCGTTTGTTATTCTAGGCTTTGTAATAAAGCCACTACAGCTCAAAGGTACTACTTTCTATTCTGATGGTTCTTGTTTCCTCAGTTTATCTGTCATTCCACATTCTGTGATGCTTATTTCTTCACTTTTTGTGTGCCTTTTTTTTTTTGGCTGGGTTCTATTTACTAGGATTTTTGCACAACACTACAAAGGAATATGACCCAATGCGTAATCCTGAAGTGCAAGATGAGACAAGTATGTGCCTCCGCTTATGGCTCCTGTAGCTTTTGCAGAAGCTCTAGCACAGTCCCTCTCTGTATGCTCATCTCTTTATTTCCTTCTGTTTCAGCTACAGGGAAAAAGCATGTTATGACTGGGGGAGTTGAAGATCTTGGAGTAAAGGTTCCCCAGAAATCCTTGTAAGCATTTTTTGGGCACAAACCTTATTGTTCTATACTTTCAAGTTGCCATCATATGTATTGCCTTTTATGCTTTCAATATTGTGGCCACAAAAATGCTTTGTTACCTTATCATTTTTTGTCCATTCATGTTTAATGGTCATAGATATTTCCTGTTGTCACCATGCAGCTCCAGTTTTGGCAAGAGAGTGATGACTGAAATATCTCACTTTGGCAAAGATATGAAAGAACTGCTGCAAGAGAAGGTCTATGTCATCAATGTCTTAGGTTGGATTTTCTATGAGCTGTTTCACAGTTTCAAAACCTCTTTATTTGTATTAAGTTGGTCATTGTCTTAAACCCTTTAATGTTCTGCTTTAAACATAAGTTAGGCCGTGCTTTGCTGAATTTTGCACAGTACTCCGAACTTGAATATTTTATTACTTAACCTGTTAGAAATTCAAATTGTTTTGTAGGGAATGCTTCAATTCTGAATGTTGAAATAGTGGCTTACAAACATACAAAATATTTTGATGTATGATTAAATTCTATTTAGCTCTTACTAAAACTCAGCCAGTCCAGTTCGCTATTTATCTAGGTTCATGATATAAAATGTAGTTCCAAATCCGTAGATGCCTCTTGTCTACTCACCTCCTTTAGCAAAGAATTGCATTTGGCTGCAAAATATCAGTGTACATTGTAATTTGCTCTATCAGATTACCATATTTGCCACATGTATCTTGCAAGATGCATTCAATTGCCTACCTCAATTTTACTTTTGAGAAATTTCTGCATTTAGATCATTCCCAACAAATCAGCAATTAGTTATGGACTATTCGATAAATAGAAAACCAGTGAAAAGATTCTATAATTTTTAAAAGGGGCCGAGCTGAGTTTTGGATTTGGGGCTCACTTTCCCTATGTTGTTCCAGGTTATATTTCCTACAACTTTGTCATCGGTGCTTATTCCTATTGGGGCCCAAAGGCAGGCCAAGATATCTACAATATGGTAAGAACCTTGATCTTTTTTCACATGTAGCAATATGCCTTGTTTGTATGTTTATGTTTACACCTGGGCTAACTACAATATAAGCCCAGCATAGCACTGGTAATCTTTTTCATGGATTCTTTTTCATGTCAGGCTAGTGCGGATCTAATGTTTGGTGGAATAACTATAGTGTGTGGAATCTTTGGAACTCTAGCAGGAGGTTTTATCCTTGACAAAATGGAGTCTACAATATCTAACGCTTTCAAGGCTAGTCACAAATTTACATATTAATATAGTCATTTGATTTTCTGTACCTTTACATTGTGTTAAATATATCAATGGAATGATCTGTGTTTCTTCATTTCCTTACAAAGTGTTTGATGGTCTCAAACATTTTTTTGCTTGCATAATAGTCACATCCTTAGCAAAGTATTCCAGTTATTCCTTGTAATAATCAATTCATGCACTTTAATGGTTTGAAGTTCACTTGAGTAACTTATTCTGCTTGCTAGTTGTCTCCTTTTTTGTTTGTTTATGTAGCATATAAGTATAATAGACCATTAAGTACTCGGAGCCTGTTTTCTATTTCCAAACAGTGATCAGCATAATTGTAATAGTTTGGGTCTATGAAGCTTAATGAAGTCGTTTCATTTATTACTGCTTTCAGTAATCACAGCTATGCATGACATGTTTACTTACACTTTTCACTAAACTTTTAAGCAGCTCCTTTCTGGTGCAACATTTCTAGGGGCAATATTCTGTTTTGGTGCCTTCTGTTTCAAGAGCCTTTACGGATTCATACCCTTCTTTTCAGTCGGGGAGCTTCTAGTTTTTGCAACTCAGGTAAGTACCTTGTTCTTTTCAAGATTTCATATTATTGCAAGTCCTAGCTCTTATGATGGTTATAATAGAATTGATGAATGATTGAAAAACATCTTTCTTATTTTGATGTGCTTTACATGCTGATATGCAATTAGACATTTCAATAGATATATATGTTAAATTCTTTTTAAATGCAGGCACCCGTAAATTATGTATGCCTTCATTGTGTGAAGCCAAGTTTGCGGCCATTATCAATGGCCATGTCCACTGTTTCAATCCATATATTTGGTGATGTGCCTTCGTCGCCCCTTGTTGGGCTTCTTCAGGTACATATTTCTTGTTTCAAATAGTATTCCAGTCCCTTTTTTCTTCATGATTAAAAGTAGATCCATTTATTTAATAAAAAATGGCAGTCATTAGTGTATGCATAATTTATTACATGAAATTTTCCAGTGGATTTTATGTGAAATATATTGCTTTATAGATCAAACTACTTAGAACTTTTATGACTCACTGCATGTTGTATGACTGCCTATAACTTCTGTTACTTCATTTGATTTCTTTTCCTGAAAGACGCTTTTCTATTTTGATTCAGGACAAAATCCATAACTGGAGGGCGACAGCTCTTACACTGACATCCATCCTGTTCATTGCAGCTGTATTTTGGTTTATTGGTATGATCTCTCAATACAATAGTCTAGTTCCTGGTAGAAGCAATGTGATGCTTTAATAACCACTCAGCATTAATCCACTTCCAAAATAAAGTTGCATGTGACCCAATAAAATGTGCTAAATGTATAGTTTACGTTGAATAGATATGTTTTCTTACATGTACGTTTTGAGCCGATATATATTTTATTTTCTAGGAATTAGATAAAAGTTTTCAGTTCAAGGTATAGTGCATAAAGTACTTTTTTAGTTGCCCCTTTCTCAAGTGACTTTCTAGGCCTTTTCTATGATATAATCGATGATTGTAGACTTCAGACTCATAGACACACTGGAACAGAGAAAACTGCATTCTTGGGTGGATCCGTGGGTCACCTCTCTTAATTTTGCTTCCTAACCACACTCTTGTAGTTAGTTGTATATATATTCATGTATAGTTTGTAGGAGTGGAGTCCCTGGCTATCTTTTCTCGAATAAAGTAACAGTAGGGACCTCCCCTGTTGGTAATTCAACTTTGAGATGGTATTTTCTTTGCAGGCATTTTTGTCCGTAGCGTTGATCGCTTCAATGAACAGAGCGAGCACGGTCTTCCTGCCGTCGAGAGATCAAATCTCAGACCACTGCTTGAGGAAAGCGATGAGCCACGGGCGTCCGAATGATGGGCGCCAAAATTCCGTGCGATTTTTTTTCTTTTCTTGGAGGGTAACCTTAACCGGATTACTATATCCTTGCGCCAGCAACATGTGAAATGTAAATTTACATGCCCTTTGGCTGTACCCCTGTACATACAGGACAGCTGCTTTTTTTTTTCCCTTTTGTGTACAGACCACAGGAACACGCAAGACTGTTGAGTTTTATTTACGGAAAGTAAAGTTTGATGTTTGCTAAAAATCTATGTACTGTAAATTGCAGTAGTAGAAAGCCTTCGGCAAAGCACATGTATGATGTATCATGCATCCTATCCTATGTACCCACAAGAAGAATCGACTTGTTCATGACTCGCGTACAGGCTTGGATCTGCATCAGTCAACTTTCCTAAATGTCATAATTGATATTGCCCGACATAACAAAGCGGTTCATCACATCTCTAGAAAAAAAAAACACGTACTTTATGCGAGCAAAGGAGATGGAAAACCGACTCATGGAGCGTTCGACACCCGGCCATGGTCCCTGCCATTTTCCGTCCGGCCTGTACATCTGGTAGGTCACTGGAATGAAAACCCCAGCGTCAATTCCTGACGAGAGTCCCATGGCGTGTACTCTGTACCCTACAGAACCGCAAGGCGCTGCGTCCAAGCACGGCGACGACTGCAGAAGCAGTGGGCATCTCCTCCAGTCATGGCTCAACGGCAGACATGCTGCGTCAGTCCAGGCGAGCGAGTGGCGAGCCGTCAAACCTTCCGATGGTCCAGCCGCGCACTCCGGGCTTCGTCAGTGCTCACGGGCTCCACGCACGGCTGCAGCTGTGCCTTGCTCTTCCATCATTCCATGCCTCGCTACGCCATCAACCACCGCTCGGCGCTCGCTCCCTGCAGTGAGTTCTGTTCTGGTTCAGCAGCAGATGCTGCCTATCCGTTCTTGGATAAATCATGGGGCGCGGGGGCGGTGTCTCGCCGCGTGCTGCGAGAATGGTTCGTTGTGCGTCGGTTCGGCTTTTCCGAGCGAAAATGACTTGTTTAGCTCGGTCGCCATCTACACAAGGGCCTGATTGGAAGGGTGCAGGCGTTTCAACCAGACTAGCGGCATACACCTTTGCTATGTTTGGTTGCCTGTGGCCAGCCGGGGCTTGTCCATCCGAGGAAACGAGAATAAGTTCCGTTTCGTCATAGCCTGACCCGTGAGATTCAAAATTAGATTAACTAATAAAAGTATTAGTTAATAATTAATTTATTTTAAAATAGGTAAACATATATTAAATTAGATTTAGATTTATAAAGTTAAAATAGATACAAATATGGTTACACAAATTAAATATTAAGATAATTTATTTTATTTTATTTTATTTTATACAAACAACAAAACATCATTTTTTTTCAGGCTATCTTCTTATATACAATCAATCAAATATACTGTCTTGTATGTGATTAGCCGAGACTCTCTCATCTCATACAAGCCAGACTCAGTCATACAGATAACCAAACAGACTCTATCAACGCAAAAAAAAGTTTCAAGTTGACTTAAATCCTAAAATGTCTGAATATCTAGTTGTTGCATTTTGTTAACTATAAGATGCTGTTTGTTTCATGATCGGGTAATGGTAATGATAATGACAATGAAAAATAGAGGCACTAGAAGTGAGATTACAGATCACGTAATTTGTTTGTTTTAGACAAAAGCAACTGGATCCTGCAACTCACGAGTCTCCTCGTCGCCTCCGCACTCCCGGTTCCACGCCGCCTCCACACCAGACTCATCGTAAGGTTTACAAAACTGATTGGTTTTTACGGTTTTTAACAATCGATTCGGTTTGGTTTAAAAGATCGACACGGTTTTTAACAATCGATTCGGTTCGGTTTAAAAGATCAATTAATTTTTAGTTTAATAAATTTTTAAAAAAAATAAAAAATCTGAAAACTGATCAAACTGAGCGATAAACTGAAAAAATTAGTAAAAAAACATTCGCCTGATTTGGTTTCAAATTAAAAAAGTAAATTAAAAAAATCAGCCAATTTTCTTAAAAAATAATTTTCGAATTTACCCGATTTTTCACGATTTACTTAACGATTTTTTTTAGTTTTGATGAAAACCGACCAAACCACGGTTTTTTAACGGTCTCTGAAACCTTGCTCCTCGCACCGCCGCCCTGCATCCATCGCCCGCTACAGGGTGCGCCTGGTGCAGGAGGCCTGGTGAGCCCTCCAATTCGCAGACGAGTACGTGCGGTGCAGACGACAGTGGAGTCCAGCTCGAGGACGGCAATGCGGACGGGGACAAGACGACCTCGAGGATGGCAGTGCGGACGGCGGTGGAGCCGAGCTCGAGGATGGCGGTGTGGACGAGGACGAGACGAGTTCGAAGACGGCGGTGCGGACGGTGGTGGAGCCGAGCTCAAGGACGGGTACATGCAGGTCAAGAGCGCTGGCTCGCACGGCGCGGTGGAGACGAGACGATGTTGTCGCTGTGGCCGCCGTGCGCAAGGATAGAGATGGAGACGGAAAGACGCGGGCGTGAATGATTGCTACTCCGAGGTGGGCGGTAATGGAATTGTGAAGGCTGGGATCTCATCCCACCGTGAGTGGATTACGGCTGCGATTAATCATACTTAAACGAACGTACTTTGGTACCGCTGTTATCTATTTACGGAGAAAATTAGTTCAACCAAACACCTCCTAAATTCTACTCATGCAATGACATGTTGGTAGCTGAATAGCTGATGACAAACTACTCCAAGTCTTCCAACGATGTGATGAAACTGTTGGTACGCTGCAAGCTTTTGCCAAGTGTGAAAGGCGTGGAGGCCACAGCCAAATGAGAGCCGCGGACCGGACCCAGCGTCCCATGCGCCCTGCCCCCCGGTGTGCACAGTACTGCACTGCATGCCTGTCCCCGCATTGCACCGTGTACTAAAGACTCATCAGTCGGGTCGAGATCCTAATGTTCTTCAGGCACCTGCATCTGTTTACTTCTGCATCGATAATTGCACGTATCCGCCGATTGTCATCAGAAATTCAGGAATTGTTCTGCAAGCGTCTTTTTAGAACCAGCAAGCGATCTTCTTGTCTCAAGTCTCCAGCATTGCACGAGATAAAATGCAGTCTACTCCGTATGTCAGTAAGCTCACCTACTGATTTTTGGGGTACCTGCCTCTCAGGGGCGGAGCTACAGGCATTGGGGTCAGGTGACCACGATAGTTTCCGGTGAAATCAATAAAAAATTACTGTATAATGAAGCTTAACAAATGAATTGATCCTATTAAACAAACAAGATGACCCCGTTGCCCTCATTTGCTGGCTCCGCCCTGCTGCCTCTGCATTCGCAATGCATGTTTCACATTTGTAGGGCACATGTGCAGAAGAATAAATAAAATAGAGAAAAATAGCATAACCGCTTTATACTCATATCGATCCGTCACGGGGTCAAGTGAAGACGGCCAGACAGGAGTCAGGACCAGGGTTTACTATTTTGATTAAACCGTAAAAATTGATCGAGACCAATTTAATAAAAATCATAAAAACTAAAAGAATCGATCAAAAACTGCTTTAAATCGAAAATTTAAACGGTTTGTTACTGTAAACCGACTGCACCGGTTAGTCTGGCGGTTTCATTGGTTAATCAGTCAGTTTCTTCAGTTTTTATAGTTTTAGATTTCAAATTTTGAAGCCATCAGTTTCACCAGTTAGTCGATCGGATAAATCTCGACGGTTTTATCGGTTTTTGGTATGCAGAATTTTTTTTAATTTTTTAAATTTTTTTTAAAAAACCAATCGTCCGATAAAATCGAATCGAATCAATTTCATCAAAAACAAAAAAAACAGACCGGTTTTGTAAACCAATCCCTATCTTGCGATCCCCATCACCTCCCACCAAACAGCCTTGTTCATCAGCACAGGACGCATCACACACTCCTCGTACCAAAGCCATGGCCTCCCGCGAACGC
>BCLF01000004.1:2259844-2272966 GCA_001602275.1 Zoysia japonica
GGGGGGGGGAGGGTCAGGGGTTCATTGTGCTGAGGTCGTCATGAGGCTGTAGAAAGCTTCCAGTTGCGTGGACATGTAAAATTGACCGTTCAATCTGACTTGTGAAGTTTTTAGCCTCCTGTCCATCAAAAAGAAAAGAAAAGAAAAGAAATTTGGCCTGGGGGTTTAATCAACAGTAGCAACATATAGCGTTCAATGTTCCATTGGTGGAAAAGCTTAAAATTGACCTATGAACTTAACCCTCAATTAAACTTTTCAATTTCTTCATGGCCCTTAGGGTGTCCATGCACATATGTACAAGCAAAACTAACAAAGTTGATAGTAGACTTGCTGTGTTTCAGCCTGACACCTAATCTCCTAGATCCGTCCAGTTTGGAACAAGTGTTGACATTTTACGCACCTTTTATAGGAGCCAGTGGCATTCATGGGTGGTGTATTTGCTGGTCTCTCGAGGCTTGATCTGAATGAAGATCCTCTGAGGGAGTGGATCACTCAAACAGTGGAGGCTTCTGGAATAGCTGAGGAGGGCAGCACTGAAGAATCAAGTGAGGGTGGTCAAAACAATGCACCTCAACAAATTGAGATTGAATGAGGTGCATCAACTAGCTTTTGCGTCGCTTTACATATTTTCCTTCAAACCTGAATGTAATATCCATGTCGGCAAATTCAAAATGCTGTTTTTTTCCATCTCAAAGAAAAAGGAAAATAAGCTATAGTGTCTGTCATAAGGTATGAATTCTTTGAGCAACAATAGTGTAATGAATTCACCATACAAATTTACCACCAAAATGATGCTGCTACATAAACAATTTTTAAGTTTCAAAACTGACCCCCCCCCCCCCCCAATGATCAGGTTTCCCTATAACATACAATGGATGCTGAAAAGCAAGTGGATTTCAGCAGAATCAGAGCATTCTGAATTTGCTATATGTGTCATTTTCATTCTTTTTTGGAGAACATTCTAATTTAAGAAAGGATATAATTGTACATAGTTAAACTAAAATGTGCATCAAACAGTGATGTTTTCCGTTTCTTTCACGATCAGGAAAGGTACAGTTACATATAAGGGTGGTGGGCTATTTCGTTCATTTGCCTCCTGCTTCCTTGTTTGGTGGTTACTCTCTTTGAGAGAAATTTATTCACCACATATAGTTAAGTGATCAGATTTCCCTCTGTAGCATCAATAGTCTTGCACATTGGCAATATTATTTGATGTTGTTAATTATTCTGTGCTGTTACATTGTCAAAAAATGCATTTTTGACCACTGAGTATTGTTACAATAAGAAGTATCCTTCAGGAATCATGACAATTTTGCATACATATATGTATCTAAGTTACTCTTTTGTGATTGGGGAGAGTGAGTACTTACAGCTTGAATATTGACCAATACTATCGAGCTATGGTTGGTTGGAGTATGTTCTTTGTTTGTTGAGACATTGGTCATCTGTGGCGGCTTAAATTGGGTCCAGCTTGCTCTGTGTATGTTGGAAGATTTTTGTGACATGTTAATGACAGGCGATATGAAGGTTGGGCAGATTGCTTTAATGCATTGATATCCCACGTGTAACTTGATGATAAGAAGCGTGTATAATTAGTCGGTGGATTAGAAGAGCGTCACACATAATTACAAATGCGGGTTGAACTTTGACGAACTCTAAACAGGGTGCTTTGGCTGCACCATTTATCATTCTCTGAAAGTTGGTCCCTTACTCCTCCCTCAACCGTGCAGGGCTAATCCCAGGCTGCTGGGCGGTGCTTTCCAACTAATCTTCATGATGAGCACGGATATAGCAGGGATGGCTTTGAAGAATATCCTTCGCCTGCAAGTCTCTCCAGCTCCAACTTGCGCGCGAGCTGTTATGGCGTAGTAGTGCGGTTGGCGCTCCGGAACCAGAAGCTGTTATTGTCGATTTGAATCTCAAGCCACTGACGTGAACTCGATTGATATATCAATGCAACCGCTAACTACCTGATCTCGACTGAATTTTTCTCCCACGAGACTTTTTGTGCGTCTGTTCGAAAAGGACTGCAGTTTGATGCTGACGAAAAAATACGTGAATCCACATCCAAATAATAGTTCCTAGAACATGAGTCCATAAACTCATCAAACCTCGCAGGAAGTTTACAAGTGGAACAAAGCAGGTTGATCCACGGACACGGAACTTCTTTGGCTCCTCCGTTCACCGGCTATCTACTTCGATCCAACCCTGTTACGGAAACAGGTGCCCAGCTCTATTGGTTCGCGCTCACGCTTCACGCCCCGGATGCTCCTGATATATCACCACGCTTTTGATGTTCACTGCGATTCGGTGGCTCACGCTGATGGTTCCATGCCATCCTGACGGCTTCTGCTCGATCTGCCTATATAAGAGAGTACTATAACAGTATGTTGACTATCCTGAGCGCTAGCTGGATGTACCGTAACAACATCACCATCGACGTGACAGCAACCATGAGGAGCTCCAGCGTCGCGTTACTGTTCCTGCTGGCCGTGGCCGCGGCGAGCAGGCTCTCGCTCGTAGCCGCCAGCGCGAGCAGGAGCAGCATCGCTGACACGTTGGGCCGCGAGCTGAGGGCGCTCGTCGCCAAGGCGGACAACATGTTCCGGTCGGCCGGGTGGAACACCACCACCGCCGACGAGGACGCCTTCGCCGAGTCGAAGAACGTGAGGGCCGTGGCGGCGGCGCGCCGGCGCGCCCGGAAGCCCGGCGGCGCCGGCGCGAAGTGCGTCACGGCCGCGACGTGCCGCAAGAGGCGCGTGCTGTGCGGCAAGAGGTGCTACGGCGCTGCCGCTGCCGCCGCGAGCACCAGCGTCAACCACGTTCCGAGGTGCGTCGTCAAGTGCAAGAAGTGCGTGCCCACCTGCTAGGCCACCGCCACCCTTCCGAGCACACATCGTGTTGGGTTGAGCTCGGTTCCAAGCCGTTTGACTGATGTGGTGTTACGTGTTACTGGTACTAGCTTGGTGTTGGTGGTATAACTTGTCGTAGGTTTTGTTAATTATACTCCGTAGTGGAATAATAAAGGCCGTGCAGCTGCTGTAGTACGTTTTGGAATTTGAATTTCTTTTTTTTTTACCACTTGAATAATGATGCTACGTTTGTCACTTCGACAGTATTGTACACCGGCAACTTTGTGTATGTATATATACTACTACCTCATGACAGTCATGACTGCAAAAGCCAAAAAGCCATGCAGTCCTTGTGTCCAACTCCAACCCCAGGCGCGCGCGCGCCCGGCAGAGCAACGCTCGTCTAATTTAGCACGCGCCGCGCCGCATCGCGGTCGCGGTTGCGCATCGTTTCAGTCGAGTGTTGGAGGGCAGCTGTGGGCTACAGCTGCGGCGGCGAGCCCATTATTTGCCCGGCGGCTGGCGCACAAAATGGTTTGACGCGCAACCGCGCGCGCCAACAACCAACCTGTGCTGATCTGCGCTGCGCGCGCCGGTGCCCGACGCCATCGGCGTGGTTTCCCGTCGGTCTCGCGCGTCCCTCTGCCCCCTGCGCCCGCGGGATTCGCTCTCCGTCACTCGCGCCCACCGCTACTCGCACGACGCTTTATTAATTCGGCGGAGGGTCAAACCTCGTTGGGAGGATGGCAGGTGAGGTCTCGGTCTCCGGAGTCCGTGTGAGCTCCGCCTCCTCATCGGTCCATCGGGGCGGCCACAGCAGCAGTCACCCGCGCGAGAGTTTGACTTGAACCAAGCGCAGCCGGGCGGCGGCGACGCCTGTCTTGTCAGCGTGCCAACCGGTAGAACAGAGGGGTGGCCAAGTTGAATGCCGCCGGTTCGGATTGCCGATTGCAGGGTGTCGTTGGATGTTGGGAGGCAAATTTTCTTCTGTCATTTTCTTGTCACTGTAACGTGTGATGAACTGGTGATCACGGCGGATCTGGTAAGTGGTACTGTACCGGATGGAGTCGCGCCGTGTGTGTTGTAATCAGCGGACAGATTGCACCGCTGCTGCGTCGGCGTGCGCCCATATCACGCGCGTGAGCTCGCCTCAAGCTCAGGTATCTGCTCGCAGAAAAGCGGTAACCCAGATGCACGTCCTCGGTCGTCTCGGCCGCGCTTGCCGGTGGACGACGCGAACGAAAACGATCTCGGTGGGGGCGGTTGAAAGCGCGATCGAGAACCGAGAATTATGGGCGTATTACAAGAGGAGGATGAAGGGGGTAGCACCAACGACCACCAGTACAACATAAATGCGCCGGGATCCCAATCTCACCTTCTTCTTCTCCTCTCTATCATGTGGCGTGTCCATGTGTGGTGGCGCCGCAACGTGCTCTTGTCGTGGCTGGCCGGACGCATCTCGGACCTGTTCGGCGATCGACGGCGCGTTTTTGTCGATGGGGTTATTAGCGTCACGCCGCGTGCGGTGGGCATAACCATTGCGGCACGCAGCTCGGCTGGCACGGTTTTGTGCTCCGGCCGGAGCCGGACTCCGGGCACGTACGGCTCGTGAACTGTGGCTGGCGTTCATCAGCTATATACGGCGCCATGCAAGCTCGAAGCTCTCTTGAATTTATCCTAGATTTGGAGCCTCATGCTGCGAGTATTTCTATCCTGAATACTGTACGGAAGGAACGTACTCCGCCAGGGTGATTATAATCCAGAAGAAGTGACATGGGTTACGCTGACAGTATAAAGCACAGCTGAAGCACCAACGAAGACAATTTGGTTGGCGGTTTGTTAACTGGTGGCCTCGTTGCCGCTCTGTGATTGCTCCGTCCATCCGCGATCCATTAACTCCCCCGCCCTCTTTATTGTGCATGCATGCTTTCCACCTTTATAACTCCCGGCCGCGCTGCCTCTCGCACCGGCGCATTGGCGTCTCCAGTAGCCCGGTCCCTGCCGCTGGCCCCGCTACAACAAGCTCCCCCTCCCAGCTCCTTCCCTTCCTCTTCCTCCCAGCTAGCTGCGCCGCCCGGCGGCCATGAGAACAGGCGACGCAGACCCGAGGCGGGCCGCGGCCGGGCTGGCCATGGGGGAGCTGCAGGCGAACGCTTCCGCGGCCAGCGGCGCCACGGTCGTGGGCCTGAGCCCGCTCAGCGAGACGCTGTGGCGCGACAGCAAGACGCTGCCCGGGGCCGGCGCCTCCGCCCTCATCGGCGACGTGTGGGCCAGGCTCACGTGGAAGGACCTCTCGGTCACCGTGGCGCTGGGGCCCGGCAAGACGCAGACCGTGCTCGACGAGCTCACCGGGTACGCCGAGCCCGGCTCGCTCACCGCGCTCATGGGCCCGTCCGGCTCCGGCAAGTCCACCCTCCTCGACGCCCTCGCCGGCCGCCTCGCCGCCAACGCCTTCCAGACAGGCGCCGTGCTCCTCAACGGCCGCAAGGCCAAGCTCTCCTTCGGCGCCGCGGTACGGTTGCGCGTCCTCCTCCTCCGCAGCATCTTCTTCCTTAACTATTGCTTCATTTAATCTAGAACTGTAGTAGCTTTAGCTATCGAAATCACTGTTCTATTTTTGGGGCATCAAACCGTCGATACGAATTCAGACCAACGACCCATATGTAGGAGAGAATAGCATCAAACTGAGTTCGATCATCCATAGCTGCCATTTCAGAACATCATCAGTTCAATCACACAGGAACATTTCTATTTTTAGGGATCTTGATATGGCAATCTGCATGCATCGCATACATAGCAGTAACTACGGTCACTGTTGCTAAGTGTGCTTAGTACTGCCTACATGTATAGTTATTGATATGTTCGTATGGCCGGTCGAAGCTTTACTAGCACTCCATGTGAGGCGATTGGCTCATTTCGTGTTCGATTTCAAAACATGCATGTGTAGGCTGTTGCACGGCGCTTTATTGATTCAGTTTCGATTCGGCCGGCCCACGTTTATTTCGTATCGTGTCCGAGATGGCGAAATCAAAGGCTGCGCCGTGGACCTCTGTCTACCTGCGCGGGCCGATCCCCACAGTGCAGCAGGCCGCGCGTAATGGAGTTTGGTGCGTGGATTTAATTCTTTCCGGGCGGCCGCTCGTCTTTCAGGTTAATTTCAAATTAATCCATGAAGAAATGGTAGTACTGCTGCAGCTGGTGCCATGTTAAACAACTGAATATCACGGGAAAAAAGGGCCCGGGTCGATATCTTCTGATACTCCGCGTCCTGTTCATGTCTTACGAGAACCTGAATCCACATCCACCTGCACAAACAATCAAACATAAAGAGGCAGCTGCGGATTTATGGTGACATGACACGGACCGTTGGGCTGTCGCGTCTGCGTCTTTCTTGCTGCCAGCTTTATGGAACCGGACGCGTTTTTGTATGGTTCGCTTCACAATTCGGCAGTTAATTAGGCCTACATGCCACCTATACATGCTCAATAGGTGTGGTGAATGTGTGCGCGCTTGCAGAATTCACTCGTGTTGTTGGTTTTTCACAAGTTGGTTCACAATCAATCTCTTGTGATTTGGGGGAACGAAGCACTTCGCAATCGCATGCATAACCAATGCCTGAGACTGACGGCGAACGTGGTGCAGGCGTACGTGACGCAGGACGACAACCTGATCGGGACGCTGACGGTGCGCGAGACGATCGGCTACTCGGCGCTGCTGCGGCTTCCGGACAAGATGCCGCGGGAGGACAAGCGCGCGCTGGTGGAGGGCACCATCGTCGAGATGGGCCTCCAGGACTGCGCCGACACCGTCATCGGCAACTGGCACCTCCGCGGGGTCAGCGGCGGCGAGAAGCGCCGGGTCAGCATCGCCCTGGAGCTCCTCATGCGGCCCCGACTGCTCTTCCTCGACGAGCCCACCAGTGGTCTCGACAGGTGCGTTTCTTTGTCTGTCAGAGAGATAGGACGGCCAAGCTAAAACACTACACCGATGAAGAAAATTAACGGTGCGTCGCTGTGTGATTGTGCAGCTCGTCGGCCTTCTTCGTGACCCAGACGCTGCGGGGCCTGGCCAGGGACGGCAGGACAGTGATTGCGTCCATCCACCAGCCCAGCAGCGAGGTGTTCGAGCTGTTCGACATGCTCTTCCTGCTGTCCGGGGGCAAGACCGTCTACTTCGGCCAAGCATCGCAAGCATGTGAGGTAGTACAGGAGTAATTCATTTCTTGCCACCGTTAGCTCCATCCGACGCGCTTGCTTCTGCAACATTCAATTGCTGTGTGACTAATTTGTTCGTTGCTCGGCTGCAGTTCTTTGCTCAAACTGGTTTCCCTTGCCCGCCTCTGAGGAACCCTTCAGACCATTTCTTGAGGTGCGTCAACTCTGACTTCGACAAGGTGAAGGCCACACTGAAAGGATCGATGAAAGCAAGGGTAAGAACCAAACAGATCGATCCACAATATCAGAAGAACTTTGGCTTCATGTTGTCTTCTGTAACTGATCTGATGTTTGAAATTCATACAAAAAAGGTTGAGAGGTCCGACGATCCCCTGGATAGGATAACCACATCAGAAGCCACGAGGAGGTTGGTTGCATCCTACAACAGGTCCCAATACTACTACACCGCTAGGGAGAAAGTTAATGAAATCTCCAGAATAGTACGTGCTCTGAATCTTACAGCTTGCTGCATTGATACAGACTCCATGTTTTCGCGTCCATATATAATCAATTGCATCTGGGGACAGGAATGACCCGTGGCATGTTATTCGTTGCAGAAAGGAACAGTTCTTGATTCAGGCGGCAGTCAGGCTAGCTTCTTGATGCAGGTTTTCACCCTGACCAAACGCTCGTTCATCAACATGTCAAGGGATTTTGGGTATTACTGGCTGAGGCTCCTGATTTATATCCTCGTGACTGTCTGCATCGGCACAATCTACCTGGACGTTGGCACCAAATATACATCCATCCTGGTAAGCATGAAGATCTAGAGCTAGACTCATGAATGTACCACAATGCTGACACATGAACAATTTCATTTAACGCATTTACTATTACCATCTCTCTGCAGGCCAGGGCTGCATGCGCTGCCTTCGTCTTTGGTTTCGTCACATTCATGTCCATTGGAGGATTCCCTTCATTTGTTGAAGAAATGAAGGTGAAACTCAGACAATGAATTTTCAAATGCAAGTTAGAATTACTGTGAAATTTGGCACACCTTCAGTTTCATTTATACAGGTTTTCCAGCGGGAACGTCTGAATGGGCACTATGGAGTTGCGGCATTTGTCATCAGCAATACCCTGTCAGCAACACCGTTCCTGATTCTGATATGCTTCTTGTCAGGAACCATATGCTACTTTATGGTGCGCCTGCACCCTGGTTTCTCACACTATATCTTCTTCGTCCTAAACCTGTATGCTAGTGTCACTGTGGTAGAGAGCTTAATGATGGTAATTGCCAGCGTCATTCCAAATTTTCTCATGGGTATCATCATAGGGGCAGGAATTCAGGTATGATATTTTTCATGTTCCTCCAATATGTGTTTTCTATGCCTCTATAGTCCAATTTTCTCAAATAATGAAGCGGCAGTAATGACCAATATTTCTTACACAGGGAATATTTATGCTAGTCTCTGGATACTTCAGACTTCCACAGGACATCCCAAAGCCTTTCTGGAGATACCCCATGCAGTACATCAGCTTCCATTACTGGGCTCTTCAGGTAAATTTGAATCCACGTAAGAGTAGAGCAATGCATTCTTGACTCAAGAAATTTCACATCAAACTTTATACATTTAACAGGGCCAATGCCAGAACGATCTGAAAGGTCTTGTATTCGACAACCAGTACCCTGATCAACCCAAGATCCCTGGGGACTTCATTCTTAAATACATTTTCCAGATCAATGTGGAACGATCCAAGTGGATTGATCTATCAGTCATTTTCAGCATGATCTTTATCTACCGTATCCTGTTTTTCCTCATGATCAAGATAAATGAGGATGTGATGCCCTGGGTTCGAGGACACATTGCAAGGAAACGGATTCAGAAGAAAGATGCTGGTGCTACAGTCAGCAAGACACCTTCTCTAAGGGGCTATGCTGTGGATCCAGAGCTTGGTCCTAACGAAAGCTAGAAGGTGGTTGTTTTGGTTAGAAGAAATAGGCCGTTTCTCCAAGTAATTGGTGCTATATTGTATCTAAGACTAGAGAAACTGATATCATACGTTTTGAAAAAGCTGATTTGACTACAGGTATACATACATGTAATGCGAGAAAAAATGGCATCAGACATATGCTGAGTGACACTGCTTAACTGTTCTGAGTTTGAAACAGAAGAAGCTTTGGTTGGAACAGCAAAGAGCAAAGGGTATCACTGGTGACCACACATTGGTTACAACAGCTTTTGGGTCAGTGCCATTTAAAACTAAAAAGAAATCAATGTTATAATCATGACAGATTTGAAAGGTTTCCCACATTTCACATGTAACCCCACAAGCTATAACAGGATAAAGAACGCGAGGACAGTTGTGCAGAAATACTTATGATGCTAGAGATGTAGTGTGGTCCCATTACGCAAAGCCAAGAACGCGGGTTCATTGAAGCCGATCAAGCACATTACTAATACAGTTGTGCAGGCTCAATATGACAGACAAATTTAAGATGCCCTGAGTCCTATACTGGATATTGGATATACCTGGCACAACTACAAATAAAATAACATCTAGAATTCAAATATGATGGAGCAATATGCACCACTATGTAAGATTTAATATACAAATCACCGAATTCCCTATGGGCATCAACGATGTGGGTACACGTGGCTTTGTTTAAGAAAGATCTAGATGATGGCAGCACGAATATGGGTTCATCATACAATAGATCCCGATAAATGAAAGAAACTAACATATTGCATTTGGAAAGTACTAAAACAAAAATGAACATCTACATCAGATGGGAATCAAGCCAGCTGGATTGGCCGTGCAATAGATTTTAAGTGGAAGTGCCATCTAAATTTAGCAATAGATTTTAAGTGGAAGTGCCATCTAAATTTAATTCATGTTTCATGCCACAAACATACTCTTATTGCAACAGCTACCTTCCTAAGACCAGCTTTTGTAAGTATGCCATCAATCAGGAAAAGGAAGGCAAAAATGAACCATAAATTTTTCACAAACAAATCTGTAGGGTTAGGGCAACAGTTTGCATGCAAGTGAAACAAACAGATACAAGCATGTGTTTACAATAAAATTAAGTACCAGCAAGCCAAGATGGCGCTAGAGCTATTCAAGATGTGGACTCAACATTTTTTTTCCATATAAAGCAGCAGATTACTAGTTAAGTCACAAACATATCACAAGTAGACAAACAAGAGAAACAACAGTTAAGCTAATAGTTGCATCTAACATTCTTTGCTGACGTCAGGAGCACATTATGTACCATACTTTAAATTGTTCAACTGGAGCCAGGGTCAAGGACGGGAAGCCTGCAGTAGAAGCTAATGGATTTGTCTGTCAATCTTGTTCCCGGGATGAAATATTGGAATATTACTGTCAAGCAAGCACCATGAGGAGCAATGCCTGTAAAAATACACATTGTTAAGGAAAAAGTGCCCGTTCAACATAAAAAACACAACTGAGATTGCTGCTGAAAGGCACACCATAGAAGGTACAGTCTGGCTTGGCCAAATGACAGTGCAGGCTCTTAACTAAGTGCTTCATATTCACTTGCTGCGTGTAGAAAGAAAAGAAATCCGTGAAAAATGGCAGAGAACAGTGAAAGGGTGATACAAGTGGAGTTTCAGAATAATACCACGGAGAGTGCTTCACCTCTCTCAACTGCCATATCCATACGAGTTGATGCAGTCAAATTCTGATCACCAGTAGGAGCGTTTGCTGAAGTACAAAACATTGCCGTTTAAAATGTTGACAGCTGATTACAATGACATGACAGGCATAATGTAAGAAGCCTAGTGCCGATTTAAATTACACAGCACCATATCTTACCACGATCACCAAGAACCCGAAGCTTTCTGAATTCAGATCCAACAGTAACAAGAGAAGTGGAAACTTGTAGATGGAGGTCACCATATTGAGTAACAGCTACTGTTAGCAGATCACCTACATTTTTTAGACGATCCACTAAACTCTGGAGCTGTGGTAAGTCAGGAACCTGGACTAAAGTCTGCACAAAGAAAACCACTATGAGTCAAAACACACTAGAGAGAGAACTACAACGAAGCACAAACAAGAACACTTTAGGCTTACTTTATCAACTCGAAAATAATAAACCAAGGCTTATGTCCTTTGGTAAGTAAAACAGATAAACATAGACCTTCCTGATGAGATACTGATAGATTATGTAAACTTATTGGTTAGTGCTTAGCATAAATGCCTGTAATCAGGGTCAATCCATCCTTATAGGTACAATAAAGCAAAATAAAATATGTGAATATAGTTCGCCATTTGATTTGACAAGGCATTCAGTTTTGGTTTGACAAGGCCCCGCAAGATGTCACATTGTCACATGAATGCTACGCACCTGAGGAAGCTCCTGGGCGGCGTCAAGGGAAGCTTGCAACCGCTCTACATCAGAGCGTGAAAGCGGGCGCGAGATGGGCACATCCTGCACGACAGCCGCGCGGGGGCCCTTGGTCTCGAACGTGAGGAACGGGGCAGCGGACCGAGACCCCGCGGGCAGCTTGTTGACGAGCCTCACCTGAATCGCGGCGGGGGCGTCCCCGGCGGCCGGCGACTGCGCGTGGACGGCGAGCACGCTGCGGAGCGCGCGGTGGAGCAGCGCGACGTCGACGGCGAACGCGATGCGGTTCCCGTTCCGCGACGTCAGGTTGTAGTCGCGGAAGAGGAGGTCCCTGGCGAACTGCGCGACGCACTGCGGGCCGCCGCCGTCAGGCCCCGCGCCGAGGAGGTTGTGAAGGAGCATGGCGTGCGTCGGCGTGAGGTAGACATGACAGACGCGTCCCACCTTGTCCATAGCCGGGAGGAACCCTGCGACGGCGAAACCGTGATGACGGACGCGTGTCAGTTGCTCGACGGATTGCGGGAGAGACCGAGAGAGGACGTGGGAGGGAGGCTGTGCTATGGTGACGAGGGAGCTTACGCTTGTCTAGGAGGGCGATGCCGTCGTCGGTGAAGAAGGCCTTGAACTTCATCGCTCGTGGTCCGCGACAGCTTCGGCGACAGCGGGCCTTGCTCTTCTCGGTGTGCGGTAGCGGGAATTTTGGCGCGAATTTGAGAAGACTCCGCGCGCGCAAGGAGGCCGTGGTTGGCAGTCCTGTTCCTCATTTGGTACGCTTGGGCCTTTGTGGCTTTTATGCTGTACTCTGAATATTTTGTGGACCGGCTATTCTTCCTTGCAGGCTTTTTACGTTTCTGGCGAGATTGCATGCGCTCAATCATCCGCATCCGCTTCGCTGGATATGGTACCGTTTGCTTGTATGCAACTGACAAATGCAAGATCTATTACTGTACTGCCTGGAACTTGAGCTAGCAAAACACACACCCGACCGGCAAGCAGCCTGTATGTATCACTTCACTGTAGGGAAAAAATCTTCACATAGTAAAAAAAATTATAAAAAAAAACAACATGCATTCGTTGAGTCTAACTCAAGACCTCCCGCTTACTAAACGGGTGCTCTAACCAACCGAGCTACGAAAGCTACAGTTGAAATTACCTGGCACACATTGTAATTATCAGTTTAAGCAAGTAGAATGCCATCACAACTCCACACAAAAATTGTAGCAAGATAAAACAGCAATTTCCCTTTCGTTGTATGAAATGCAGAAAGTTTATTTCCCACAAGAAATATTCCAAACACGTTTAAGCAGATTTTTCCCTATAGTCAAACAAGTGAACAAACTATTGAGGCGTTTGGATACAAAGTATTTTTATAAATTTTGGAAGAATACCACGGTTTTGTCAGAGACTTCGGTTTTAAAAAGTTAGAAGGTGTTTAGATGCAACAAATTTTGTAGTTTTAAAAACCATAGTATTGGTAAAAAGTACAACCATTTTGCAGATTTGAAAACTTCACTCATGACCCCTTTCTTCTAAACTATCCATAACCTTTTTCTTCTAAATCATCCATTGGTAAAAGAGCCTTTGTTCTATAGCTATCTGTCACTACTCAGCCATCCATGTTAAGTTACCAAAACTTAATAACAGAAAATTTGCCAGAAAAAAAATGTATGTTAATGGTGTAGTCTCAACAATTGCAGTAGTACAAGTGCAGCTAAATAATAAACTTTACCAAACCAAA
>BCLF01000004.1:2273451-2340934 GCA_001602275.1 Zoysia japonica
TAGCATATATAAAAAGAAATGCTTAGAGGCAGTTTCCAAATGAAATACGATTCTAAACTGACAATTAGCTGACCAACTAAGCAGACCATTTTGGTGGAAACACAATATCTAACAATTACAAAATACAAATGACATTGAATAATCATTTCAAGTACATTGGAATTCCAGCAAATTCTAAAAAGAAAAGGTGTAGCAAAGAAATCACAGTTTTTAGATTGAAACATGGAATAAAATTTAGAAATACAGCACAACATAAATCCTTGCTTTCCATGCCAAAGTGCAGTGTACAAAAAAATATTGTGAAAGCCCAGATATCTTTCATTATGAATATAGCAACCAAGTTAACTGTTCGAACTACTTTTAATTACTGAATACTAGTGTCTCTGGATCATACTGTAACATACTCAGCCTAAATCTCATCATTGAACTAGTTTCTTTGTTTGCTGAACACTCTCGCGTCATGGAGTAAGTCATAAAAATAGTATTTGAACTTGCAGCAAACAATGTAAATTACAGAACATAGCCAGTGACAGAATCATCGGTTTGATTCCTTTCGATAATACGAGCAACAGTTGATCAGTTTCTCAGATTTTGAGAATGTTGATAATGAAGTGAAAAGGGGAGGAGTGCACGGCAAACAAGTGCCCCAAACAAGTAAGGTAGCAACTTACTTGCCATGTCCTGTCACCCTCTTCCGCCTCCTCGATCAACACTGAGACGATAATATACAGATGCTACAGAAGACGTTGCCGAGAGCAAATTATTCTGCGATCTCGAGATCTCTACTCCTCTCCCAAGATTTCGAACTCTTCCTCACGGAGGTGCCGGAGCGGCTTGTCCAGGCCGTCCAGCTTGAGCTCGAACTCAACCTTGAACGGGAGATTGGCCGTGATGCGCTTGCCTTTCCACACGCCGACGTGCTGCTTGATGACGCCCTCCATGCCGCGCAGCTCCAGGCCCGGCGCCTTGGCGACGTGGTGGACGCGGACGGGGGCCGTGACGCGCACGCGCTTCCCGACCTTGCTCGCGGCCGTGGCCTCCTCGGCGGCCACTTCCGACGAGGAGGACACGTCTCTGCCTACGGCCACCTGCCGCGCGACGCGCAGACGCGCGCGGCACCGCGGCGGCGAGTGGATGCGGCAGCGGGCGGACGCGGACGCTGGAGGGAGAAGGCGGTGGCGGGGGAGGAGCAGGGAGGACGAGGAGGTGGAGGGGGACGCCACGGCGGTGCTGGTGGCGGCGGTGGCCATCGGGGAGGTTGGTGGGCGGGCGGGGAATTGCATCGAGCAGGTTGTGCGCACGTGTGGATAAAAGAGGCGCCGCAGCTGCAGTTGCACGGCGGCGGGTGGCGTGAAATCCCAGCGAATCGCGGAAGGGCGACCGACCCACAGAGACCCCAAGAGCCACCATTGCCTGTTCAGGCCAGATCAAATTGACCAATCGAACCATCTCCTGTTTTTCTCCAGTGTGCCATGTATCATTAACACATAGATAATATATTTTAAAGTTTATAAAATTGTAATGTAATGAATCTAATTTGTCTTTTTTTTCAACTCAATTTGTTTTCGACCTCGATGAACAAGCGGTCTCCAGTGTTAATCATTTCAAGGTTTCTTAAATCTAATTTATCTTTTTTTTCAACTCAATTTGTTTTCGACCTCGATGAACAAGCGGTCTCCAGTGTTAATCATTTCAAGGTTTCTTAAGTAGAACTCTATGGTTTTAAATTATTGACACTGTTGATTTTTAATATCAACTTTGATCATTCGTCTTATTAAAAAAATTTGTTCCTATGTGTAAAATTATTATTCATAATTTAAATTTCGCTAATGATAAATCAAATAATAACAAAATTTTACCCATACGAACAAATTTTTTAATAAAACCAATAGTCAAAGCTGATGTTAAAAATTAATTGTGTCAATATTTTAAAACTGAAGAGAGTAATATTTTAATCTAAGGCCTCATTAGTCTTGCCATCGCTTGAAAATAAGCTTTGCCTGAAAATCATTTGCATGAAATCATAATTGACTTTGAATCATGGTATAGAAGTGAATTCGTTGGATTTGGCTGGTTCAACAGAGATAAAAGGTTGTTGCCTTGTTGGTGGACCTACCATGCAAAAAAAACTTTTGGTTTGGTACAGAAAGTGTTTTTTTAATTCAGAGTCGTGGCACTCCAATAAAATGGGCCTGGGAAGCAGCCCATGCACGTTACATTAGACACATTTCTGACGACTCTGTTAGTATGGTAAACACAAGGCCCAAGAAAATATTGCAAGGCTATACTGTAGCAGTGGACACAAATGCGAAGTATACCTGCGGTGCAACTTTTGCTTTTCAGTCTACATAGCAGCGATAGATTTTTTTTTTTGACGACGGATAGCAGCGATATAATCTATCATATCTCTATGGAAAACTCAATTAAATAAGAAAGCTAATCAAAAACAGTACGAGGACATTATGTCACATTCTCCCAAATTACAAAAAAATATACCAATATTTGTAGATAATCATGGCGATCGACTTAGACTCATGACCTGACCATCAAACTTACCCAATAGCTTTCAAAAATTAAGTAAACTGCCATTCTAACACAAAAAAGAAATCACTATCTTCTCATGTGAAAGCCTGACAGAATCTCGGTATTAGATATTCCCAAAGCAATTTTAGCATAGCACCAAGTGATCTCATTATTTACGACTAATTATTCTTTCAGTAGTAAGCGATATCCCTGCCGTTAGTGATACCTTATGGTGACTTCATGAATCTCTATTTGGTCTGGTCTTTTAAAGGCGACAGTATATATGTGATAGTATATATGTATGAGAATATGCGACTGCATTTCATGAAAAAAGCCCTTTAATGCATTCAATTTAGTTTTTAGCAAAATTCTTTAAGCAATTTTTACATTATCACACGACTGCCAAAATATTCTTGTATACATACGGGAACACATAATTATCAAATCCAAACATGCATCCTTGGGTACCAAATAATAAGATTTTCAAAGCGATAAATGATGAAAACACCAAAATAAAGTATAAGGAAAAGAATGATACAGGGACATAGATTAGAGCACAACATTCATATACCCCACTCTAACACTAGGTGAAGCTAACCAATGGAGCCATCTCACGTGAAACGGCAATATTATACAATGTGTTGTAATGACAAACTGAAGAATGTATGGAAGGGTAACAGATTAATTTGTTGCCTAAGGTTGGCCTAAAAATTGCAGCCTAGAGCAGAGTTATCTTTCCTTGTGGCTTAATTTCAGCACAAATGCATGTTGCATCGGTTGTCTTATACTGCTGTGATAAGAAACTGTGTGATGCCGCAAGTTGTCTCAAATAGGTGAAACCTGCGTGCATGCTACCCTAGCTATGCTATTTCTGCAGTTGAGAGTGCAGGAGGAGAAAGAATGAGATCAGCAAGGCATTAGGATCTTCTCATCTTCAGCTCTTGAAGTTAGAAGTATCTGGTGGCGTCTGGGAGTGAGTAGGGGAAGACGAAGCTGGGGTTACCGGCGGGACGTGATCGCATGCCATGTCCGTCCCTGTTGCTGCTGCGTTTGTTGCTGTGGTTCCTTGCGCGTTGGACCGCTCCACGCCGGCCTCGTCGCTGGCGAAGCGCCCGTGGAGAAACAGCCCGCGGGCGCTATCCATGTCGTAGTCCCATAAGGAGCTTCCTGGGCCCCACGTGCTGAACCATGCCTCGTCGGCCGGCCCCCAGTCGCTGCCTGACGCCATGGGGGCATGAAACATCTCCGCCGAGTGTGGCATGGCCATGTCGCTGGAGCTGCCTTCTTGCGCGGATGACGCGGCGACAAGAGGTTGAGTCGTCTGTTTGTCGACCGACCCTCCTGCCCGCCGCAGCGCTGTAGTTTGCTGCATGCTAGCCTCCTCGGGAGTCTTCGGAGGCGACGGCGATGATGACGACAAACCCGCACCGAGAGCGGCCGAGGCGGCCGCGGAGCTGGCGCTGGTGCGGCCGCTCCCTCCGGCGCGGCCTTTCCCTAGAAACCGATCTGGGAAGTTGAGCCGCGCGTTCTCGCCGCGTAGCTTGAAGGCCTCGCGGTCGTACGCCATGGCGGCGTCCTCCGCGCTGTCGAAGGTGCCGAGCCACAGCCGCGTGCGGTTCCGCGGCAGCCGGATCTCCGCGACCCACTTCCCCCAGTGCCGCTGCCGCACGCCGCGATACAGCTTTTGCGGCGGCGGCGGTGGGGCCCGCATCAGGTGCTGGTACAGCGAAGGGAGCACGCCGCCGCCGGCCTGACCGCCGCGCGGGCTCAGGTTCAGCGCCTCGCTCCAGTACCGCAGCATCTGCTGCTGCTGCTGCGCGCTTTCCGGCCTGAGGAGCTGCGCCTCGTACTGAGGCGGCGGCGCGCCGAAAGATATCATCTGCTGGCCCTGTCGCTGCAAAGACGGCCGCGGCTTCTGCTGCTGTGGCGACGCCGGTTGTGACGCGCTAGACGACTGCTGCCACGCCGGGAACGGCCCTCCAGCCGGCGTGGAGGGCTCGTACGCGAACGGGAAGATGTGGCGCCCCGACGAAGCCGAGGACGAGATGGCGCTGGAGCGAGGCGACGGCGGGGCCGACGACGAAGACGAGTACTTGGAGAGCGATGACGCGGACCGTTGGAGACGGTCAGACGCCCGTCCAATCTTCCTGAGCGGGCGCAGCGACGCCACCGACGCGTCCTCCATAACTGGCGCCAGCTGCCGCCGCGGCTGTATGGGAGTGATGTCTTTGCCCTTCCACCTCCGGCCACGGCCGCCCGCGCCGCCGCTACCACCACCGCTGCTCTCGCCGCTCCCGCTCGATCCCTCCATTTCGAGCTCGATGGATGCAATAGCTAGCGCTCCGGTACGAGGACGTCAAAGCGGAGCTCTTCAACGCCCGCCGCCTTTGGTGGTACAGCAGTATATAGATCACAGCGCCAGCCGCCAACTACCTCGTAGAGAAACTGATGCCGAGGCCAACTTGGAGCGCGGACTGGCGAACGAACTGCCGGTGATAAATCGGTCCGCTGGCGACCGACCGGAGGCGGCGCGGGGAGCCGGCGTGCGCGTGGTGGCGTTCTGCTTCTGGTGCCTAGACGAGCGCGACCGAAATGTTTGTGCTTATAAGGGTCCGAAAAAACGAAAGCGAAGCCGCGCGCACATCGTCACCACGGAATCACGGCGTTCGGTGGAGAGAGGAAAAAGAAGGTTGGCGCGCTGGCTGCGCTGTGCGCCAGTGAAACTATCCCCGGTCGGTGACCGGCCCCACAACCACCAGTCACGGTTGTGATCCCTTGATCCCGACACGTCATGGCGTGCACGAATCTCAGCGGTGTGTTTCCCGTCGCTGTCACTGCTGCGTGAACGGTACTGCTCTGGATTGGACGACGACTGCGTAATCCTTGGCTAGATAGACCTTCCCCTCCGTTGCTTTCCTTGCACTCCATCCAAATCACCACCGCTCATGACGCCATCCCTTGATGAAAGCGGGTTTTGAACTGGAGTTTTGCGCCAATCCGATTATGCCATGCCCGCGCTAATCGTCCTGCGACGCTTCTAATAGACTGTTTTTGAAAGTGCCACCACTCAGAGTTGGTACGGAGAGCATCCGCGTGCGTGAAGGGTAAACTAGCAACAACACGCATAATTATGCAGTAGGTGCAGGGATTAGTTTTCTTAATCGCACGCCAGCCCGGGAGCAAGAGCGCCTGTCCCTGCGTGATTCCCCCCTTGGCATATGAACGTACGAACTGCCAGGCGAGGAACCAATTTACTAGCTCATCGCCTTGCTTGAAACCGTATTATAGGTTATCCCCTCCGAATTGGTTAGGGCAAGTGGCAGCGTAAACTAACAGGTCTAAACCTAATTAAAGCTCCCTGTCATGTGTTAATATTACGGCCATGGCCTGTGGCCTGACTGACATTGATCATGGAAGGCTTCAGCCGTTTAATTGCTCGGTGCCGATCGATCGAGCATGTAGTCCTACGCGCGTGTCGGATGTACGTACGTATATGTCGTCGACATCTACAGATTCCGGTCGTCGTCCGTAGCTCCTGACCCCTGTCCGGTTCCGGCATCCTATGCGCAATCTCGGGGCAGCCGTACGCCTGTAGCCACCACCACCAAGCACTATATGGTTCGACGCGACGACGGTGATGGGTGTACGTCGTTTACGCTAGGTGTGGCCGCCGAGCGCCGGTGCCAATTCCATATTCTTCCCGATGAGATACGACGAAAAGGAAGAGATCGGCCGACGGAGCGGCATCGATCGGACCTCTCCGTTTGGGCGCATTACGCGCACCTCCGCCCCCGCGTGGCATCGCTTTCGGCGCCCAGCAAACGGACGTGACCACGACGACGCCCCAGATATTTTGGCCTCCTCCTCTACTCCGAGCCCCAACCCAACAAAGTCCACGAACGCATTACAAAATCCCACATCTGTGGGTGTGGCGAGCGAGGAAGGAAAGGACACGGGGGCCGACACTGCCCAACCGCCCTCGCCGGCCACCGCGGTCAGACATGACGGCGTCCGCGGCCGCCCAGTGCGCCCACACCCACTTCCCTTCCGGCACTGGATCGTTTGTGTGGTCGAAGTGGCCGCGACGGCACAACCCCTCGAGCAGAGGGGGCCGGCCCGGGCGGTCGCCGTCGGTGCCGTTGACCCAAGCGCTGAACGGTTTCGTGCGCGCTCGGATCGATCGGCAGTTGCCACGTACGCAGGCGGCGCCGGCAAGACGTTGACCTTGCCGCTACTGGCTGTGTGCGCTCTTTTCTGCGAATGGCGCGACGACTTTGGTTGTGGCCGGCCCGACGCACGGAGTACGTCAACACGCACGCCGCAAAGGAATGAATCTATTATACTGCCGTCTGGAACCCAAGTGCGCACCACAAAGGCACAGACAACGTTACCACGACAGACGGTCCATGATCGATGATCTAGGCCTCACATGCTTTCGGAACCATCGAGAGAACTGGCCGGCTCACGGTTTGAGCGGTCGCGCGCTCCCGTCAGATCGATTGGCGTAACCAGGTTTGTATTCTGTTTCACTGTCAACCTAGGAATCTTCGCGTGTCCTCATACGCGAGCAGCGAGCTGCCACCCCTGCTTGTGCTTGCGAGCGCGAGCTGGGGGCGGCGAGATGATGTGAGCGCAAGGTTTAAGTAGGGCAAGGCCTGCTCCCGACAGTAAAACGACACTCGAGATAAGCACGGGATTATTTTTCAATTGGAGATCGATCGATTGGTTGCGTACGCAGCCTGCTTCTGTTCGTTGCGTGAATGCGATTTGTTGTTGTTCTTTGTTTGACAAAGACCTTGTTAATTGGCGTAGTCACCGGACATCGGAGGGAAAAAAAAAATGAACTGGTTGGAACGAGAGGCCGTTTGCCGGGTCATAAACTTTAGTATTGTGTGCAAAACCAGAGATATACATGTATATGATTTCACTAATCGTGTCTTCCCATCTCGAGTTAGGGCACGGAATAATTAGCATCGAAAAAACCTGGTATGAATATGAACACTGAAAACTAGTACTACTGTTACTACTCCCTCCACACTTATAATTCAAATGGTTTTGGACGTCTTCAAACTATAACTTTGATTTTTATTTTTATTTTAAAATATTTATTAAAAAGTGACATTTATGAAATTATTTTTTAAGACAAATCTAGTTATATAATTTTCATATTTATAAACTTAACACTTTATTAATTATTTATAATTTATATTTTTAATATCTAATCAAAGTAATATCTAAAACGATTTAAATTATGAGTACAGAGAGTACAGGCTTACGATGAAAACTTCTGTGACTTTGGTCATACGGCAACAAAACAAAAGCTAGCGCAGTTGTGCTTTCAATACGGATAACGAAATCTATTTGCTTAAAAAAGGCACTAAAAAACTTACTCTAGCTTAAAAAACCGGACTACAAAACTGAGAGCATGATTACGGATCGCTGCGATAAGGTGGCATCCTAGTCCAAAACGATGCCTCTATCTCGGGAAGAATGTCCAAAACAGTCGTCATGCTCTACGTATTTCTATTAGCCCAGTGCTTTGTCATCATACCTAACGATCACACACAAGAAAAACGGAGGCAGGAAGAAGATTGCTACGGAGTACTACTACTCTGTAAGGTAGCCTTATGGTCGCCATCTGTAACGGAACAGCTGCAAATATCTTCTGCTAGATTTCGTGGTCACTGCAAAAGCTTGATTGGCGGGAAATAAAGCTTATATGGTCTTTGTTCCAGACACTCAGCTGATAATTCTATACAAGAGTTAATGGTCGATCGATGCTATCTAGATATATCCATCGTCTCCTTCCGTTCACCGGAAGCATCATAGTGCGAGGGCTATAAATATTGACTTGGCTTAGACGGCACATGTACGAGTGCTAAACAATGATACAAGAACGAAAGACGCTAGTAACGAAATGAGATGTCTGGTGACGGCTTCTTGGTTATCTGCAAAGTAGGACGAGGTCCAGGCCTCCAGGAGGATATGCTTCTCTGAGCTAAGGTTCCTGACGGCGAAACATGGCCTTGGTGGCTCAGGCACAGTGCTGCTGGCTTTGTTGGTCAGAAAAATGTTGGCTTGCAAAGAAGAGCTCCTGCTTTGTACCTGAAGTAAGTTTATGAACTTCTGAGCACGCTTTATATCTGAAGTTTATGAACTTGAGAAAATGCTTACCCATTGTCGCCAGATATATATGAAGCTGTCCGTCTGCAATAAAAAAAAAATCGCCGCCTGCGGGCCTGGCTATTTCAATAGGCCCGCTGCCCGGTCCCCAGCAAAACTATACGGGCCAACAACTATCACAACTGGAAGCGGGCCTCGGTGCAAGCCTGCGATATTGGAACGCCTATACCGCCGCAAGAAAAGGCCTTCACATATGTGCGTATTTGTGGACAACATCACTTGTCACATTCTGGAGCTCTTGAGAGCTGACCCCTGAGCCGTGCGTTTGTGTAGAATATTTCCCAGCTCCGCATCTACCTCTAGCATGCGATTAGTCGAAGACGAAGCTCGACAAGATTGCGGCGGCCTTCACGTCCATCTAGTAAAGCGGGAGTCCGCTGCGCGACTGTCATTTCACTCGAGCAGGTTGGGTCCAAAGAGCCACGGCTAACCAATCAGGACTGTAACCGCGATTCGCGAAGGACTTGCGTTCAGAAATCGACAAACAAACGAACCCGGTCGTATCCGCGCGGTCCTACTAGCACAACAACAACGCGACACAGAAGTTGGTCGGAGATACGGGCCAGGAAAAACCTGTCCAGATCACGGGTCACAAGTCTTGTCTCGCATCGAGAACGGCTTCTGGCAACGGAAAATACGGAGTACTAGGATGTTTCAGCATGCAAGCCGTGCATCGGCGAACTGGTGAGCACAGAAAGGGGCACCAGAAAACTGAATTGTCCCCGAGGACCTAACAACAGTCACCTGGAGTATGTTCTCCATCAGTTTATGGCAACAGCGCGGACGCAATTGTGTGATACAGGGGCATCGACAACGTTTCGCTTTCCAGGTACTAGCAGTATAATTCAGATAACAGAATACTCCTAGCAGCTAAACATCCAAATGGGAGAGGTGGGCAAGGTGAGAGCACGCAATGTCGATCGGCGATGGGATATGGACCGCGTCCGGCGTGCCTGCGCACGACGCAGCACGCCAGCACCAACGCCGTTGGGGCGCTTGCCCATCTCACGATTGCGCAGAGCAGAGCGGACGGGGAGCGGCGGCGGCGGTTGCGCAGTAGCTTTCCAGGCCCTGAACGAACGGTCGGGCATGGAAGACCGGGAACAACACCGTCGCATGATTGTGGGAGGAGTACCACTCGTACTAACTTTCAAGCACGCATCTGTCGACACGTGATCAGGAACCAGGCTCGATGAAATGGCAGAGTAGTGTCGCGGTTGCGAGAGAGCTCCCAAATTCTAGAGTTACTGTAGCGCGAGCCGCCACAGTAAATAATGCGCGTTCCGTACGATGACCAGTAAAAGTCGGCACTGCTCATTTGGAAAGTTACTGTTCACTCGAAGGTTAGTGTTCATCTTACTGTGGTAGTCGATCTCGTTCGTCGATTTCGATCTAATGTCCCAGATTCAATCTTAATATCACACATCGTAGCTTCTCTGCATTTAGAACGCTACGGGAGAGGATTTGAACGCGCACCCTAAACATTGTTGCGTGTGCCTGCGTGTTCTACTGTTTCCCTCTTTTCTGAATTTATGGACGTGTTCGGGAGCTGTTGGCCCGTGTCGATACACACACTTCGTGCTTCCTGTCACGCATCTGCGCTATCGGAACAGATTCTTCCTGTTCTAGAAGCGCGTCTTCTGTGCGAGCGGCTGCTCTGTCCCGAAGGAACCGGCACAAGATGTCAAGATGGAGCTAATTTCATTGAACCTGCAGCCCAGTCATCACTATGCTCCTCCCATTCTTGCTACTAATAACCCAACTCGTGTATACAGTTCGTACTAGTAGCAACATTGCACACGCGATCGTTCTGTAGAGATCTCAACAATCATGCTACCTGGCCAACTGCTACCAGTGCCACGCGGCCTGGGGACCAGAACAGACCAGCAGTGGTTTCAAGACCTGCCAAAAACTTTCGGGTCCGATCTAGCGTAGAGTCTACCCTATAGGCCTTGGGACCGAGTTAAAGGCCTGCCTTGTTGTGGCAGGAAGAGCGGCGTCGGGATGACCACGTACTGCTGTCAATCTGTTATGATCCGGTACTCTCATGGCCTCATGGCCCATATTGACTTGCAACGCATTACGTACGTTCTTGCTCTGCTAGCGCCTCATGCTCATGGCAGGTGATCCGCAGCCTCGATGATTGTCGTCAAACTTGATCGATCTGTTGTAGTACGTCATTGTTGGTCTTTCGCCTTTGGTTTACGTGCATGCCTTGTCGGTGAACCTTGGGGCTTCGGGCCATATGGGCATAGGTATTGTCCATCATCACATGCCGGCCGGTTGCACGGGAACATAGTTGTCGCCTAAATACTGAACCTGTCACATTACTCACACGATCTAGTACAAGACTACTCCAGGACTACATATAGCAGACCGGAGCTAATGCACCACGAGCTTTGCGACAGTGTATCGGCGTCGCGTAGGCAAGCCAATTAAGAATGCCTTTCCGCTCCGGGACAAACACGACGCGCCCAGTTTTCCTCCGACATTAGGCGGCTGCTTAACTAAAAACCATTGTCGGAGGAGTAGCCATTTCAGACAAAGCACTTTTTCACGAGGAGCACCATCACTGTGGCATGTGTCACCGATTGAAAAGTGTTGTACGTACAGCCTACTACTGTGCTTAGGCTTGTTGTTTTGGAATTTGTCGCGTCGCGGGCGTTCAAGCTGGATCTGCAGAAGCATTATTTCTGAGAGCTGCAGTGGCTTTACTACAGTACTGATGCAGTTCGGTGAACACAGCCGCCCTCCCTCTGATGGCATTTTGGACCCTCAGCGTTGAAGTTCACACGGCAGTACAGCGCGTACGGGTGGTGGCTCTCAGCGCTCTCAGGAGGATTCTCTTCTCTCTCCCGCTGATTGATGAAGCCTCGTTTGTCGTTTCGAGCACAGAAGCTCTTTTACTCCTAACAACGGGCAGCCCCTTGGAATTTAACCGGGAGACATGCGACTGTTTTGCGATGGCAACATGTCAGTTGGCAGCCCCTCTGCCTTGTGCCGTGCCGCCCGTGGCGCTTCTTCCGTTCGCCGGGCGGCTGCGCGCGGTAAATCCACAGGGCGTGCTTTGATAGTGACACATCACACATGTTTTCAGTGGGGCGCGGCGGGCACCGCAGCCTTTCCGGCCGGTACCACCCTCCTCCGACGCGCCTACGGCACTAGGCTNNNCTAGGCTTCCCCCCCCCCCCCCTGCCTACCCCCGTAGCAGCCAGGGCTAGCTGCAGAGTAGCAGCATCTCTCGCTCTCTCCACCTTCATCCGAGCTCTAAAAAGTCGTTAGCGGCGGAGTTAACAGCAAGCCCGTGTGTTACTAGGAGTTGCAATGCTGCCAACTCTGGTTCACAGGTCACGGTGCCACTGAGATTGGATCGGGCCGGACTAATAAATCTCGTGTGCGCTAACAAAAAATGACGCACCGAAGAGGCGATGAGGCACAAGTAGTATAGGACGGTATAGGTTCACGCCGTGGCCAAAAGTACTCCAAAAGAGAATCCGGGAGGAGACTGCCCTGCTTTAAGGCTACTTTGGATTGAAGGATTTTTTAAGAATTTTTGTAAGATTCTATTCTAAATAATTTTTTTCTATGAGGATTCTTTGACACGTAAGAATTATTAAGGAAAAATCCTAAAGAATCTTTTCCCATGCTCCGTTTTAAAAGAAAAAAGAATGAGGTAAAACCTCTTGGAAAAATTCCTATGAATGATTGCCACTTCTTTGTTTGTAATCAAACTAACCAAAACAACTTGCTCTCTGTCTCATTTTAGCTGATGCATCGTACATAAAGAACAGATAAGGGATATAGTGTTCTGATGGAACATGACTGAGCTGCAGCTAAGCTGCCTACGTTTTTTTTACTTCAATACACATTTATTTTTTTGCTACCTGTCAATGTGCTAAATAAAAAGGAATTAGAGATAATGAGTATGCTAAACATATAATGTCACTAGACATTCCTGTGTTTTTTCTATGACTATCCAAACATCAACTTAAGAATTTTTTTTTCTGTTTTTCAATCCGCTGTTTTGTATATTTGTTTCAATTCTATTTCTACGTTTTTTTCTATTCTAAGTTTTGGATTCATGCGCTCAAAGAGCCCTAACGGGCCAAACATACTTGAACGAACTGGACAATGGAAATAATCATACTAGGGACACCAGCACACTTTTGATTTCTAACCCAACCCACGTTTTCACGACGTCGTTTTCCGCCAAGCGGGCCGAAGCGCGCGCGCCCGCGTCCAGAAGCCAGTTGCTTAGGTAGCGTGGCATATCCGTTAACCAATCCACCAGTTATGGTGTGCCAAATCCACGAAGCGCCCCAGTTCGTACGGGGCACGGACGCGCAGTATCGATTAGTTGGGCAAACGGTGTCCGTAGGACGGCCGTAGAGACGTGGCACACGAATCGAACGGCCCGGGGCTGTGTACGCGTAGATGCTCCGCAGTAAGTACTCCGTAATAATCATCCTGTCCTAAGCGTCCGGCTAGATCGGCGGCACAATGAGTACTCCTCCATTTGTTAGCCGGTGGTATGGACATCCAATGATCCAGCTGCCCCTGACTGCTCCGACAGCGCGGGTAATTGCCGCGGGGACCCGGACAATGTACTGCAGGACTACGGCGTGGTCCGCCGCCTACACTGCTGATTCGTAGGTGGCCTCTCTTTTGGGCGCGGCCGCACGCAACGGGGCGAGAGCAGTGCAGTGCTGGTTGGAGCACTCCACCACGACGCCGGTGCCGCCCACCCACGCGCCCATCGATCGCACGCGCAGACGCAGCGCTGGGGACCGACGGGACACCAGATGCGTGCGTGCCGCCGCGCTCCGGGGCCAGGACCTTGCGGCAGCGGCAGCGGCAGGGCGAAGGAGTACGTGTTTGTTCGGGTGTGCGGGTTGCGCGGCACGCGCCCCACGTCAAGGTTGAAGACAAAATACGAGGACAACATCGCCCGTCCGCCGTAGACTAAAGCCCTGTTTGAATTGGATTTTAGATTATGGACTTTTTGATTTTTAGAATCCGGATTTCAGGAGTTTAAAATTCTAACCATTTGAATTACGAGATTTTACTTGGATTCTTAAATTTTAAAATCAAGATTTTAAGAATTTAAAGTCTCACTATTTAGACTATTTAGATTATGAGATTTTATCATTTTAATTATATTGGTGTGCGTTGTGATATAAATTTTTAAATAATATTTAAGTGGATTCTATAGAATTTTATAATCTTCTAAAAACCTACATGTTTGAATACTAATAAGTTTTTTTTAATCTGAATTCTCAAAATCTTTTAGAATTCAAACGGTACCTAAGATGAAAAGACAACTGAAAGCCCAGTGGAAGGCAAAATTTTTATCACTGGCTCAGGAGGCGCGATGAACCATGTCAAGCATTCAACGGTACAAGAGCTTTAGGGCATCCACAATGGTAAAATAAACTCGGTAATAGGCATTGAATGTCCAGCACTGCTCGGTCGTAACCACTGTGAGGCTCGATAGTAACAAAAACCCGGTCGTAAGACTAATGCCGGCAGCAAGCCAATTTTATAATATATGTATACAGTGTATCCAATAAATAATTCCCGCTAGTTGCTGCTCCAGCGTTTTCCGATCAGCATCCGAGCTTGGAAGAATCATTTTTTATTTAAGTGGACCCCATCTTATACCTTCTAACATTGTGCGGAATGCAACAGCAAATGCCGACTGACACTTGGGTCCACCACTAGTACCGAAGCCGATAGTAACCATTGTGGTTGCTCTAAGAGGCGTTCGATGAGCGTCAAATAATATAGAGTGGAGTTATCCTTAGATGTTAGGGATGATTTGTCCCTCAAATTCATCTATCGAAACAAACACCATATGGTGACCCTAAAGTGAGCTGAAGGTGAGATTGAAAGATGAGCTCGGCCACCGTTTTCTTAGGGATGGGTTTATCCCACTTCTGAGAAGAATATTTCTTCTTTGATGTTGACTTGGTTTCTCAAAGCTGAACCAAACTTTAGTGAAATGTGAATGATGTCATTCCATCCCTCTTCATCCACACTAGTACCAAACACACTTTAGAGATGCGCCACACACCGGCGATGTTCTTGAAATGATGACCCAAAATGTAAACACCAAGAAGCACGCATCAGGGACACCTCGCCTCCATTCACCAGCCGCGCGTGGAGCCTTCGACTGCGCCACCTCACCTTAAGAGACTGTTTGGATGATGACCATATTTCATCGTGCCAAACTTTTGGTGTGCCGTAAAAACTTTGATGATTGTTTGCTTTTTTCCGAATTTATGGTGTGTCACAAATTTTAAACTGGATGGTAGTTTATTTTTCATACTAAAATTTAGTACTCCTAAACTTGTGACGTCAATTTTTTTCATTGAACTTTTAGCACACCAAATTTATAAGAGAGATGGCACAATGCTTGAAGTTAACATAAGTACTTAGTCAAAGTAATCAAAATAATGAATTCGATACAAAAAATAGTAAGTCCGATATAAATTTTTTAAAATCAATAATTAAGATTAATTGATAAAGAAGAAGCACCTCAAACACCTCTCAAGCATCATACTCCCTCCAATTTTAAATTATTAACACAATTAATTTTTAACATCAACTTTGACTATTCGTATTATTAAAAAAATTATTTCAATGTGTAAAATTATTAACTGTGATTTAAATTCCATCAATAATAATGAAAATAATAATAAAATTTTACATGTTTGAACAAATTTTTTGAATAAAATAAATAGTCAGAGTTGATATAAAAAATCAAAAGTGTCAATATTTTAAAACCAAAAAGAGTAACATGTTAATATAAAATTTAGTAACCATTCAATAACACGCTCTAAAACTCCTGACTCACGACGGCGCCAAAGCCGTAATCTTTCTTTCACTGGTGGCAGGCAACTAATCTCACTATATCGGATCGAGATCATCTACATTAGTCAGTGAGTCAATAACACGTAAGATCAAACTCACGTATCATTGACTCTTAATACACCCACACTAATGCAGAAGATTCGCATCCCACTACATCCCCCTTTGACCTGGTCACGCCCGGGTGTCCCCCCTGACAGCTGGGCCCCGCGTCCGCCGGATTTTCAACTTCCCTCCCCGGCGGCCTCCGGACGACGGTTTGTACTGCCTCCCACACGGCAGTAAACAGTAACCGGTGGTAAACACCGCCACCAGCAGCAGCAGGCCAGGAAGCGAAGTGCGAGTCGCATCGACGAGAGTCGGCATCACCCCTGCAATAACAGCGACGACGGCGCCATCACCAACCACCAATTTTACGAGGGGGCAAGGAAGGCGCGGCACGGGGCAGGAACCCGTCGCGATTGGTCCGACGAGGCGTCGACGACGAACTGGTCCCGGGGATTTACACTTCGTGGTGGATCTGACGCCACCTGTGCGGTCACGGGCGCGGTCGCTTTGCGTCCCCCTTCCTCGCGGGCGAGCGATTCCACGCGGCGCGCCGCCGTCAAGACACGATCTGCCCCGGCGGTCAATGCAGGCTGAGAGATGAGCGCCGGCGACGGGGTTGGGAAGGAGGAGGAGGAGGATGAGGTGTTCTACGACTCGCGGGACCGCGTGCTCTCCTCCTCCTGCTCCTCCACCTCCGCCTCGGACGACGACGACCACCCGCGAGCCTCCGCCATCGCCGCGGCGGCGCTCGACGTGTGGACGTCCGAGCCGGCGCCCGTGCAGGAGAGGCGGCGGAGGCTGCTACAGATGATGGGGCTCGCCGGGGACCCCGCTCTCGCACGCCTTGAGTTTGGTCGATCGGCCTCCTCCGACGGGCCCGTCCGCCCGGCGGGGGTCTCGCCCGTCTCCCGGTCCAGATCAGACGGCGCCGTGTCGGCCTCGTCGACTAAGCCGCTTCTGGGGTCGAGGTCCCGGTCGCGCCAGGCGTCGTCGGGCTCCTCCGAGGCCACGCCCGAGAGGGAGGAGGCCGACCCGAGGTGCCTAATCCGGAATCTCGACGACGGCACCGAGTTCGTGGTCAAGGAGGAGTTCGAGCTCCGCGAGGTCGGCACGGGCCGGCAACTCATCATCGACGAGTTTGACCTCTGCGTCGGTCGCTCGCCCATCGTCCAGGAGCTCATGCGACGCCAGAGTTTTGCAAGCTCCGGTTCGAACTTCGACTCGTCAACCCCTGTCCAGAGGTCCAACTCCGACTCCACCAACGGTGCAGCGCGCAACAGGCGCCGTAGCAGCTGGCTTCGGAGCATCCGAAACGTCGCCGGCTCCATGGTCATCAGTTCCCGCGATCGCCGCAGCAGTGACGAAAAGGACACGTCCTCGGAGAAAGGCGGGCGTCGGTCTAGCTCATCGACAGATGATAGCCAGGGCAGTGCCGGTGCCATGTGCCATGGCCCGAAGCGTGTTAAAGTGCGCCAGTATGGGAAGTCGTACAAGGAGCTCAGTGCTCTGTTCATGAACCAGGAGATACAGGCGCACAATGGGTCCATCTGGAGCATCAAGTTTAGTCCGGACGGAAGGTACCTCGCTAGTGCTGGGGAGGACTGCGTGATCCATGTCTGGGAAGTTTTGGAGCTTGAGAGGAGACGAGATGAGAATGATGTGCGCAATCCACTTGTTGCCATGCTCTGCAATGTTTCGCCTGAGCCAACATTAGCATTTGCTTGTGTGGATGGCAGCCACTGGGAGAAGAAGCGCCGGGCAAGATTCTTGGAGGGTCGAAGGTCCTTGAGTTCAGGTCGGCTAATGGTGCCAGAGCATGTGTTTGCGTTGTCAGAAAAGCCGATTCGAACCTTTGAGGGGCATTCAGAGGATGTGCTTGATCTCTGCTGGTCCAAATCTCAGGTAACAACAACAATACTGTTCTTTGTTATCTCTGATTAGTGTATAGGAGCATAGTGAATGTTAAACACATCGTTTTAGTAATCCATATTTACACTAATTTAGAGTCCTGCCATGCCAAGACAATAATACCCCCCCTCACACCAAGAAGTGGCATAGCTTAACACATTTTCATTGGAATGCTTTAAAAAATAAATTGGTGTTTTCAAAAGTTAGGTATAGAGATGATGAAACAGTAGCTGCATTGATCCCATTATTTGTTCATTGCATTTGGTAAGTGTTATTATGGAACCTTGTGGTTTGTAAGGGACTTTGTAAGGCATTAAAACGATTGTTCTTTAGCATTATTCCTCGAAGTTCATTTTCTTTTGTATAGTACATGCACTTTTTGTTTTATTGATGTATAGCTTTCAATAGTTTTTTGTTACTATTTATTATAATAGCAACTACTTTCTAGATTGCTCTTACAACAACAACAAAGCCTTTAGTCCAAAGCAAGTTGGGATAGGCTAGAGATAAACCCCGAGAAACGACTAAAAAAAAGCAACAACTGGCAATCAAAGTTCAGGCAGGTGAATTGCCAGCCTCCACGAATTCATATCTAAAGCTACTCCTTAGCGAAATACTAATCCTTCAGATCTCTCTTCACAAACTCTTTCTAAGTCAAGTTTAGTCTACCTCTGCCTCTCTTCACATCGTTTGATCGATTTACCATCTCGCTACAAACTGGTGCCTCTTGTGGTCTTCGTTGAATATGTCCGAACCACCTTAAATGATGCTGCACAAGTTTCTCCTCAACTGGTGTCACTCTTAATCTCTCTCGTATGTCATTGTTTCGGACACAATCTCTCCTCGTATGGCCACACATCCATCTCAACGTACGCATTTCAGCTACGTATAGCTGTTGGACATGTCGTCTTTTCGTAGACCAACACTCTGTTCCATAAAGCATGGCAGGACGAATTGCAGTCCTATAAAATTTACCTTTCAGTTTTTGAGGCACCGTACTATCACATAGGACTTCAGAAGCTTGACGCTACTTCAACCATCCGGCTTTAATTTTATGACTTACATCCTCATCAATATTCCCATCTTTTTGCAACATTGAACCCAAATTACGGAAAGTGTATTTCTTGAGTACCACCTGGCCATCAAGTCTAACATCTCCCTCCTCGACTGCGGTAGCACTGAAATCATTGACTCTAAAGCATGTCTCTATGATTCTAACGTCTGTTTCAACCCTATCCTGCTCTCATTCACTAGCATCACATCATCCGCAAAGAGCATACACCAAGGAATGTCCCCATGTAAATCTCGTGTGATCTCATACATCACCAAAGTAAAAAGTTAAGAGCTCAGAGCCGACCCCTGGTGCAGTCCTATATTAATTGAAAACTCATCGGTGTTTTCATCACTTGTTCTGACACTTATCATCACTACATATCCTTAACGAGGTTAATGTACTTTGTTGAGACTTTGTGCCTTTTTAATACCTATCGTATAACGTTTTTAGTCACTTTATCATAAGCCTTCTCTAAGTCAATGAAGACTATATGCAGATCTGTTTTCTGTATCTCTCCATCAGTTGTCTTATTAAAAAAATTACCTCCACAGTGGATCTCTCGGACATGAAACCAAATTGGTTTTGAGTGACTCTCGTTGATCCCCGCAGACGGTGCTCAATAACTTTTAGCTTTATTGTGTAACTCATTAACTTGATCCCTCGATAGTTAGTACAACTTTACACATCTCCTTTGTTCTTAAAGATCGGTACTAAAGTACTCTGCCTCTACTCGTCAGACATCTTGTTTGATCGGAAGATAAGATTGAACAACTTGGTGAGCCAAACTATTGCTACATCCCCAAGACATCTCCACACTTCAATGGGAATTCCATTTGGACCTAACGCTTTACCTTCTTTCATCTTTTTTAAGGCCTCCTTTAACTCGGATTTTTGAATCCTTCTCACAAAGTGTCTATTTAAGTCATCGGAAGAGATATCTAACTCAATAGATGAGCTCCCACTATCTTTGTCCAAGAGTTTAGCGAAATACTCCCTTCATCTAACCTTGATCACTTTATCATTTACTAACAGACGCTCTGCTTCATCCTTAATGCATGTAACTTGGATGAGGTCTTTAGTTTTTCTCTCTCGATTTTTGGCTATGTTATAGATTTTTTTTCTCCTTTCATGTCTAGTCGATGGTACAAGGCATCAAACATCCGATTTTTTGCCTCACTCACCGCTCGCTTTGCGGTCTTTTTTGCTATTTTATTTTGCTCTATGTTGACCACGCTCCTGTTAAGGTGTATTCGTTTAAAGCACTCTTTCTTCTCTTTGATAGTCTTCTGAACATTCTCGTTCCACCACCATGTATCTTTGGCTTGATGTCTAGCTTCTCTAGTCACATCAAGCTCCTCTGAGGCTATTTTTCTAATGTACGCGGCCATGTTCAATCACATAACATTTGCATCATCTTCTGCTTGCCAAGGGCCTCCTTGATAACCCTTTTCTTGAAAGTATGTGCTACATCTTACTTAAGCTTCCACCACTTTATCATATTTACCTTAATTTGCTTCCTCCGTAGAGAGCGCAACTGAAAACGAAAGTCCGCAACCACAAGTCTATGCTGAGGTACCACACATTCTCCTGGTATCACCTTACAGTCTAAGCAAGCATGTCTATCTTCTTTTTTTGCTAAGATAAAATCAATCTGGCTACAGTGAGGACCACTCTGAAAGTTTACTAAATGAGAGGCTCTTTTTCTAAAACAGAAGTTCGCAACAAACAAATCGTAGGCCAAGGCAAAGTCCAAAACCCTCTCCCCTTCTTGATTCTTACTCCCGTAGCCAAAACAACCATGCACCCTCTCAAAGTTTACGCTAGAAAAGCCAATGTGCCCATTTAGATCTCCTCCTATAAAAAGCTTCTCAACGATAGGCACACTGCTGACCATCATATTCAAATCCTCTCAGAATTGCTCTTTGACACTCTCATCCAGACCTATTTGTGGGGCATAAACACTAATTACATTCAGAACTAAATCTACAATAACCCGCTTCACTAGAATAATCCTATCTCCGTGCCTCTTGATGTCCCCCACGCCATCTTTAAACCTCTTGTCGATCACATTGCCTACCCCGTTTTTTGCTGTCACTGTTCCGGTGTACCAAAGCTTGAAACCGGTATTTTCCACCTCCTTTGCTTTTTGACCCTTCTATTTCGTCTCTTGAACACAAAGAATATTCACACGTCGCCTAATCATAGCATCGACTATCTCTCGAAGCTTACCCGAGAGCGACTCTACATTCCAACTACCTACCCGCAACTTACTAGGTTCGACTAGCTTCCTTACCCCCCGCATCCGCCGAGTCAAATGCGAAGACCCTTGCTCATTTTCCACTACACCCGGGCGACGACGCAGCGCGCCACTAAAGATGCGACGACCCGATCTTTGCACACTTGTCACCGCATCTAGATCACGATACGACGCACCACTAAGGGTGTGGTGACCCGGCCTTTGCTCATTTTTCACCATACCCAGGTTCCGGTATAGCGCGTCGCTAAGAGGGTTACGCCCCAACGAAATTCTTTGGGGTTTCATTTCTATGGGAATGGCTATGATAATTGTTGGCTCGCCACGTCTAACACAACCCACTAAATTTTTCGGGCTTGATACCGGCTATGTCGTGGCAACATAGGTAGAACCTCCACCCATGTTAAGAAGCATAGGCAGAGTACTCTCCTCCTTTATCTAGCCTTGGGACCGGCTATGTTAAACATAAAGCTACGTTAAATCTAGATTGCTCTTAAGTCTTGCTTATTTTCAGCACCTAAATGGCTTGATAGTTTACTTTTTTATTTTTTCTCTTCATTATCTATTCCATTTTTCTTTTTTATTTAGGAATTAAATAGACCTTATGCATCTCACTTGTTTTATTCCCAGTTTTTTAATCATAGATGTTACCAGATATGCATTATTAAATGAGCTTTGCTTCGACCTGTTTGTTAGTTAGGTTATAAAGGTTTGGTGCTAAATCTTGCTCAATCAAACCATCACTGGAGTATTACTAATTATCAGGTTTCCAAAGGAAGTCAATGGCCTACATGAGCATTAGTGCTTCATCAATCATCAGAGACAAAATTTGTTGGCTTCTTGTTTTAAATATTAGGAAGTCTTTAGATGCAGTTTGAAACATCTATTCCTGGATTTACGGTGGCCATCTCCAGGCTACACTCCATGACTCTACACTGACTACATACAGATTATCATGCTTGTCCAAGTGCACCAGTGCTTTTATAAATGATTAATTCCTTGCAGACTGTGATTTCTAAAACAAGGAATTGAGTCTAGCTCATTTGATTGAGGGTGGGGACGTACACCCTGATCATGGAAGTTCTATTCTTTATGACAAATTTGGGTGCCTATTATTCCTTACAGATAATGATAGCTACACTATGCTTATTATGGATCCATGTTTTCTATTTTTATGTATCAATGCAAAATTTTCCGCTAATATCTTCTATCTTCAAATGTCACGCAGTTCTTACTTTCATCATCAATGGATAAAACCGTGAAGTTATGGCACATCTCAAACACGTCATGTCTGAAAACATTCTCACATAGTGATTATGGTATTACCTACCCCTTTCACTATGTAATCTTTCTTAAATGGGTAACAGTATCCTAAATTTTCCTTTATTGCACTTATATTCCAGTGACTTGCATCCAGTTCAACCCTGTAGACGATAGATACTTCATTAGTGGTTCATTGGATGAAAAGGTGCGCATATGGAATGTTCAAAACCGTGAAATTGTTGATTGGCATGATCTGCATGAAATGGTCACTGCTGCCTGCTACGCCCCTGATGGACAGGTTTGAATGATCTGTACTTCATTTTTTAATTAAAATGTATTCTTTGGTTAAAGAATTGACACATGTGTTTTGTTTAAGAGTGCATTAATTGGTTCCCACAAAGGCAGCTGCCATATTTACGATACATCAGGTATCTTTTCGAACTACCTCATGTTTACCATTGTATTTTTTTGCTATGCTGTTGCCTTACATTTTTACTTATGTGACCAGATAATAAGCTTCTTCGAAAGAAACAAATTGATCTGCAAAACAAGAAAAAGAAGTCCAATCAGAAGAAAATCACTGGATTTCAGGTGCTTCACTCAAACAAATTTTTGAATAATTTAATAAATGCCACTCTCTACATTTTAAATCCTTCAGTTTCCTGTCTTTTATAATATATTTCCTTTAACAGTTTCTTCCAGGAAGTACTTCGAAGGTGCTTATTACATCTGCAGATTCACGAATCAGAGTTGTTGATGGCGGTAATCTAGTTCACAAGTACAAAGGTACCAAATATTGAATCTGGGAACTTTCCAAGACAGTATTTTTCTATAACTGTGTATTTGTAAAATGAAAATATATTTATATAATTGTACAAATTATCTGGTTCTTTGCTATTGATAACCACATTTATTTTTTTCTCGCTGCACTAGAATCCCATTGTCTTTAATTTGACATGTTAACAATAGGTCTGCCAGACGGCAATATTTAGAGCATGTAGCAATGACCCGATCATCAATACACAAGCCCCTTTCCCATTGATTGAATGCGTTTGATTCTTTTGCATTCCTTCTGCACATGCTCGGAGTTATATCTGGCTTTGGCGTTCACTTGACATGCTAAAATATCTATTATCTGCCTATTGATGGGTCTAATATACACTTTTCTCCCTTCAGCAATGATGTTTCCACCTGCTTGGAGTACAATGTATTCTGACTCTTCGGTATTCTGTCTCAGGTTTTCGAAACACCAATAGCCAAATCTCAGCATGTTTGGCTGCAAATGGGAGGTATGTGGTATCTGCAAGTGAGGATTCCCACGTGTATGTCTGGAAAAATGATGATGCACCTGAACAAGGTAGAAGCAAGGGTGATGTTACTGTCACCAATTCGTATGAACATTTCCACTGTCAGGATGTGACAGTCGCGATTGCTTTGCCATCTACTGGTTCAGCATCCAGAAACAATTCCAGGAAGTATGATAAGCTGTATTGCGTCTCTGAGCATCCTTTGCATGCAGTCCCTGACAAACTGCAAGGTTCCTATGATCTTCAGCCCCAAGGCGCCAGTATCCTAAGCGCCAACTTAAATCACAGTGGTGATAGAGCAACTTGGCCTGAAGAGCTCATGACACCGACAAAGCAGAACCCTCGGTCTTGTGCCAGTCTTCCGAATGGTGCTGGTCAAGCTCCACGTCTGTCAGCCTGGGACATGGTAATTGTCACAGCAGGGCGTGGAGGTCAAATCAGAACATTTCAGAATTTTGGATTTCCTGCTAGAGTATAGGGGCTCAGCACTTGTCCGGCAAGCTGGATGATTTTTGTGTATAGAATGGTGAAAATTTGGGTAGTTGAAAAGTGGTCTGGGAATTTGTTGCTCCTACGGGGACCTTTCGTACGTCTGCTAACCTACAACCAACAAAAAGCATGGCGAATTCATTTTCCCGGAATTGTACATGAAAATGGATCACGGGAAAGGGGCGTCGGCCTGTTGGAGCGAGAGGTCTCACCAACCACTGTTCTGCTTTCCCCACAGGAGTTCAGATTAGCTTTGATTTTTTACCCTTTATGTTTTGACCCCTTTATTATATATTCTTGTAAGAAGAAGAAACCTCAGTGTTACAGAAGTAGAAAAGCCAAAAAAGGAGTTGCATAGAATGTTGAATTTGTTATACTGGTACAGCAGATGAGGTATTCATGGTACATGGATAGTAGAGTAATAGGAATAGATGAAATTTTGAGTCACTGATGCCTTTAGGCCTTGCTTTTGGACAAAAGACTAGCAGGTACATTTCTGATGTATCTGATATCTAACGGTCGCATCAAAGTTCTAATCCAGTTTCTGTGTTGTATCATTGCTACTCTCTGTTTTCCGTTGTGTTGTTTGTTGCTTGTGCACTGTCTGGAGTCCATTATTGTGGTTGCTGTAGAAAAATCTTATTTTCTTGTACTTCAACTGTACAAATGTTCGGCGCCAATCTTGCTTGACTTTAATGGAGTGGAAATCTAGCTTTCGGGGACCTCATTCTTTCAGATATTTGGTGATCTGATTGTGATGCCTGTGTAAGGTGATGTGAATACGCATGATCGTCTGGGAGTGATTTGGAAAGATGATTTCGGACAGCTGCATGTTCTGCAATTCTTCCATGTTTGCAAAGCAAGAAGAGGGAATACTATGCAAAGTTGTAGCTTCATTCAGAAGATGTCAGGACTCAGAGATTGGCATTTCGGATGGAACGTTGTAGGGCCTACTTTCAGGTAAAAAAATATTGTACAAAGGTTTTGATCTGTAATTAAAGTTTTTGACCTCATCAACAAGTTCTTTCTGTGCCACTCTAAAAAAACACAGCAAAATATTGTGAGATAGATTGCAATATCGAAAATGGATTTAACCTACAGCAGTCAAATAACAACTGTGGCATGGAATGCAATATTTTGAGAAAATGGTATTTCAGTATTATCTGACAAGAGGAAGATGTTTCTTGACTGTTATTTTTAACCCACACAGATCTGATGTCAGCACCCTTTCCTCGTCTAATATCATGTTTTGAAGAGAATGCAGCAGCTGGGTTGCATACATTCCCCTGAAATGATCTGGCAGTAAGACCCAAAAAAATAGCATTGTACAGTCATTAAGTCCATGTCACAAAAATGGAAGCTTATTCTTTTTGTGGAACAAAGCACCAGATACAACTCACAATTTATGTATAACATCACCAGATACAATTATATACTCATCCTTCTGATCATGTCCCCGGCAGCATATCATCCAAGATATGACAGTATAATGATGATCTTTAACCATAAAATCAGCTTTGTTACACCTAAGCCTAGGAAACCTTTTCTGGGTACTCGAAAAACGGTGGTAGTTCAAGGTTGCCTGAACATTCCTGAAGCTGACGTACAGAATCTCACAAGGGATGAGAGCAGGATGAGGATGGCGAGTCTCCATGCAGTATACTGTATGTTTTGTTGCCACAAGTATCAACCAAGAGAGCCAGACTTCTTGTCATCCTGAATCAAGTACTGTGTATCCTCAAGCTCTATTTCACCTCCTCCCCATTCTTTCTCACTTTCAAACATTATTTCAATCTGCTCCAGAGTTTTCCCTTTTGTTTCTGGCACACAAAAGTACACAAACAGTACAGAGATAGTCGAGATTGTGCCAAACACGAAGAACATTCCAGCCACTGATATAATACGGGCCATAGAAAGGAATGACATGGAAACCAACCCACTGCTTACTCTACCACCTACTTGACCAAGTGCTGATGCTTGAGCTCGTAATCTCAAAGGAAATATCTCTGAAGATAAGACCCAACATATAGGTCCCATGCCGATTGAAAAGAATGCCACATTGCCACAAACTGCAAAAATGGCTAGGTCAATCCCAACGCGTGGAGGCATCAATCCCACGGCATGCTTCTGCAATGTAAGTGCAATCCCTAAGAGAAATAAGCAGATAGTCATGCCAATGGTGCTGACATAAAGGAGTGGTTTGCGTCCAACTTTATCAATAAGGAAAATCGCAACTAAGATGAACACAGTCTTAGTGAAACCCACAGCGACAGTTGCAGCAAGAAGCTCTTGATCGGATTTAATACCAGCATCTTTAAAAATTGCTGGACTGTAATAGACAGTAGCATCGATCCCAGTGATTTGTTGGAACATTTGAATACCACATCCAGCATATAGCATCCGACGAACAGCAGGAGAAGGGTTCAATAGCTCCCTCCACACTGCCTTATCCTCAGATTTCATTGATTTCATAAGACCTGCAGCTTCCTCAATCTCAGCAAGACGTTCCTCAACTTCAGCTTCAGACTCACTTATCTGTAGCAACACTGCTCTGGCTTCCGAAACCCTCTTCTCCATCATCAACCACCTTGGGGACTCTGGGATCACAAAAAGGGCAAAACCGATGAAGACAGATGGGAGGATACCAACACCAAGCATAATCCTCCAATTGGTGTGCTCTGAGAGGCCTGAGAAAGCATAATTTGAAACGTAGCCAAGGAGGATCCCCAAGTTGATGCATATCTCTGGGAGGGATGTGAGAGTCCCACGGGCAGAAGCAGGTGAAATCTCAGCAATATATACTGCAGATACCATGGCACCGAAGCCAATGCCCACTCCAGCGAGGAGCCTCCCAATCATGAGCACGGAGAATGATGGAGCAAATGTCATGATGGCTGCGCCTGCCTGGAATACAACTGCGCCAAGCCCCATTGTCCATTTCCTACCAATTGCATCAGATGTTCGCCCCCCTGACAGACTTCCCAGCAGTGAAACGACGCTCAGACAACCTACAAGGATTTCTTCCTGAAACTCTGTTATTTGGAGATCCTTCTGAATATAGATGATCGCCCCGCTCATGACACCAACATCTGCAAATAAAAGCACGTCTTTGATTACTGAGATGTTTCACAGCGAGCAGAATTCATTTCTGAGAAGCTTGATAATAATCACTCTTGGAAAGTTCAAATAATCAACTCCAAATACTAAAATCCTACTTACAAGTTGCAAAACCTCGAAAAACACACAAAAATTCTATTACTATTGCCCAAAAAATTCCTTTCCTATTGCTAATAGCGTCCCTAATGAAACATTGAAACTAGGATATTCTTGTGAAAGAAGGAAAAGCGTTTCCATCAGAATATAGCTAGGTTGCAAATTTCTATCACTGTCGGAATCCCCGCTACGATTCCATTCACAAGATGCATGGTTTCAGTCTAAGAAAAGAAAAGGCGCCGTCTTTTATACGCAACCTCGGATCCCAGGGGCTTGCAGCGTCGCAGAGCAACTCACCGTAGCCGAGGAGGATGGCGTTGAGCGAGGCGAAGATAGCGCATGCGTAAACGAACCTCTCGACCCGCCTCCTCTAGCTATCAGACGCCGACGACTTACTCTGCCGCGTCGGCCCTTCGTCCAGCTCCGGCTCGTCGCTCCAATCAAGAACCGCATACTTGCTCCTGCCATTGGCCGCGGCTCCGGCCTCCGCCATCGCCCCGCTCAGCGCGAGGAAGGTTGGGACTTGGGAGATGTCGATGTGCTCTGGTCCTCGCTACGCTTTCGCCGCGTGCCTTTTCCTGTTCCTTTTTAAGGAGTAGGTGCGGATATTTCTCATTCTCTTTATCGAACTAATCATCTGGAGAAAATGTTTTCTTCCAAAACCATCCTTACTTGTAATTTAATGTATAGCTGCAGTGTTAAAGTTAATTTTTAGCTTTGTTAAGGAATATAGTTCTGGTCTTTTTTTTCTTGGTGATGTATTGACAGTGGAAATTTGATGGATGCCAGGGCAATGTAACCAGGTGAAAGCTGGTGCGATCAATCAGATAAACTATGGGCAGTTTGGATTTTTTAATTAGCTACTGTAAAGTTTAAGTTTTCTTATGAACCATTCATTTAACTTTTATTTTTTAGTCATCACTGTCATCACTTTTGTTCTTAAAATGTCTCTTATTTGTCTCAAGCCTAACTCAAATCGTGAGCGTCGTAATTTTATCAATAATTTTGTTTTGATTTCTTTAGTAATTTGTTCTTATTTAGTGATTTTGTATCAATTTCTTCACTAATTTTACCACAATCATCAATTTTGTTCCTAAAATTAATAAATGAGAAAAAACTACTAAGAAATAAAAACAAAATTATTGAAAAAATTATGGTGCTCATAATTTAAATTGGCTTGCAATAGATAAAGAGCATTTTAAGAATAAAAGTGACGATAGTGATGATTAAGAAAAAAATAGATAGCTCATAGTGAAAATTTAAATTTTGCGGTGGCTAATAAAAAACTAATTTTTTTCATTGTCTGATAGGAGTAAGGAATTAGCCCATAAACTAAAAGATCTGTTGTGTTGTCTACTGTACTTGATAGCAATCCTACTAATACTCTACTCCTTTGTTTCTAAATCGATGTCGCTGTTAACTTCTAATATTTACTTTAACTATTTGTCTTATTAAAAAAATTAATATAAATGTGTAAAATTTTAAGTTGTGATTCAAATAACTTTAATGATAAATCAAATTATAATAAAACATATAATATTTATTAATTTTTTTAATAAAATAAATAATTAAAATTAATATTAAAAATTAATGTCAACATTAATTTAAAAAGAGAAAAAGTAACCTATTAAGCGGTCGCTTTTACACTAGTCTAAGCAAAGGCAAGGTGGTTCGGACCGATCGATCATCTAGTACGGACATAAAATTTCCTGCGGCGAATGACAACAGTAACAACACGTCCCGTCACCTGCAGCATTCTTCTCAGAAACTTCGTCTTACCGAACGCGGCAACAGCAGTTTGGTCGAGCGACCCGCCACATGCGGTTCTTGTTTAGCACTAGCGCTAGCAGTATGGCCTGGGAAGAAAGCCAACAGCCTCGTCAAGGCACGGAACAAGTCAAACGACCGGCACCCTCTCTTGGACCGTGCTACGCGCCCATGCCCAACCTTCCCCCATGACGGGAGATTCCTGGCACCGACAGGTCCGACACGAGCTTTTTGCCTACGCGAATCAGCTTGCGACCACGGATCATCGCGGCAGAAACGATCGCTCGAGCTGCCGAGCGCGTCTTCGAATCCATCACGGGAACACTGGACACGAACGAAGGAAGAAGCAGCAGCAGCATACTGAATTACTGACCGTAACCGAGGAGGATGGCGTTGAGGGACGCGAATAGCGCGCAGGAGAAGACGTATCGCTCGCCCTTCCTCCGCCGGAGCCGCTGCGCCTCGGCCCGGAGCGCCCACGCCTCCTCGTCCAGCTCTTCCTCCTCCTCCTCCGGCGCCATCCGCTTGTAGGAGTAGTCGGTCTTCCTCGCCGTCGACGGTCTCATCTTCACCGACTTCATCGTCTCTGGCTCTCACGACGCGATGCTAGCTTGTGTATTGGTCTTCGACTCTTCTCCCACCGACGAGAGCGAAGACCAACGACGACTGCACTGTTTAACAGTGAAGGATTCGATGCCGAGCTCCTCCTCCTCAGATCTACTACTGGCGCGGAGGCTCAATTGCAGGCCTCCTGCCTGGCTTTTGTTTTTCATTCACGAGTCTTTTTATGGGGCGGGCCTCGTCCAGGAAATGGTTCGTTAAGACCATTGAGCTTATTTTACGCGTCCGCTCCACGTTCACGGCAGACCTTTGAATTTTTCTATGCTGCAAGTGGCACGGGTAGTACTTGCCAATCACGACCAGGTAATGGTCTTAACGTTTAGACTAGAGAAGTTGCGATTTTTTCATTTCCTCTGATTCACATGGGACTGGGAGGAATTCAGAATATCTATTTAGCAGCCTGGACTTTAGATGTTCGTCCATTGAAATCTTTTCCTCAGAAAAATGGTCTCCTGATCACGAGGATGATCAAGAAAAATAGGTAACGGCACCAAATGGACTTCCATCTCAAAGTATGGTAGGCATGCTTGAACTTTAATTAGTAGTAGAGATCATGTTGCCAAAATGCTTGCCATGAAAGAAAACCATTATAAAGGCGAACCATCAGAGTGGTACATATCAAGCTAAAGGGCGGCTAGTAGTATATATCATCTTGTCTGGAAAGATGTATGCATTTTCGACATTATTTGAGAACTAAGGGCGATATTTATTTCAGATTTACCTGTTGACATGCCCTACGCTACCGATGATCTACATTGACTGGCCAAAATTTTAATTTTTTTTGAACATTTGCATGTTGCTTCACCTCCTTCCTTTTCACCTTCTTCGATGGAGCTTCCTTGCTGCTGCTGGCTGGTTTGTCCTTGTTTTCTCCATAAGGCGGCATCTCGGCTCTAGGTTTGTTGAGCTTCTGATAAGATAGTGAAAAAAAACTGTGAACTAATGAATAATGAATTGCATTAGGTCAAACAAACAAGGTTCCCAAAGAACTGTACGGGTTGACATTGATTATAGAATGGACTGACAGAGTCAATACATACACATGAAAACAATATTCATTTGTTCTGTGATTCAATCAGGTCCTTGTAAAGGATTGAAAAATGTGTGCTTGATGTGCAAACTACAAACAATGCAATCTCATATAAAAGCTTACACTCTGTCGAAAAAAAAAAGCTTACTCACAGCTTTGGATCCCTTCGTTGGACAGGCCATGGAGGATTAATTTGTCAAAAAAAAAGGAAAAAAAGGCAAAGAGAAGGCATGTCGGTGTCTTGATGGTATTTACAACATTCAGGAATAGATAACATGTTCCAAGAGTTTCTTTGTATTCTCCAATCTGTCACCAAACAAACATTAACACTAGCACAATGCCTAATATATGTGTTGGAAATCATCATGTCGTCTTCTTTTGTAAATAAGTCAATCTTATGCATAAGTAAAAAAGACCAATGCAGCTAAATGTGAAGAGTCGCTGTCATCGGCAAAGAATCAGTTGATCAGAAGTAAATGCATGCTTGGTACCATAGGTAGTACAAACAAAAGGAGATTTTGTATACAAAAAAAGAAGAAGAAAAAATGAGTTTAGAACTGAGAGAATAATGCATCCTATAAATAAATATTTCCCAACAACTCTGTTTTCTGATTAAACATCAAGGCATGAAATATAGGAAGAAAAAGAAAATCTTAACCGGTTCAATATCAATGAAGACGGTCAATGTGAATAGAGCTACATCGCATACATATTGTATCATCATCTTATTCAGAAAATCTATCATAGGTCCATACCTAAGCTAATACAAAATGTTATGTATGCCAGAATGGCAGTAATGAGAAAAAAGTTACACCTGATCTTTTAAGTTAGAACAAGGTGAACCCTGTAGTGATATGCTATGTCTCAGCACCAAGTCCAGAAAATGGGGATGAAAAAAATAGCATAATCCCTAGCTACTTTCAGCTGAAGAAAATCCATGTATGAAATGATGAATAGATACTGACGCCATCTGGACAAAAAAATACATCCAGAGGCCATCAAGACATCACAAAGCAAACTTATGCCATGACCTATTTATGACTGGGACTCCTGCTTTTGTTTGCAATTCTCATCCTTGCACCGACGCTGATCAGCAACCATTGACTCAAAAACGTCCAAAAGATCATCCAATCCCTTTGAATTCTCTCCCAGTTTCCTCATGGCAACAACTATGCTCTCAATGGTAGACAAGCACCCAGCCCTAGGCTCATGCCTCACCTCACTATACAAGCTAATCCTGTCTGACTCCAGTTTCACATGTGGTAGAAGTTGCAACCACGGATTCTCATGGTACATCCTTTGTGCTTTTGCCCAAGTGCCATCCAACACAATCAAATGATGTACCTCACAATCTGAAGCATCAATGCTGGTTGCCCGCTGGCATGGAAATAACAAAGCAGATTTTGGTGGTATACTAATTGAGAACTCCTCAAATTCTGTAACCTCTCCAGTAAGTTTTGACTTCTTCGTCTGTAACTTTGTGACAACAAAACCATTTGAAACAGCTGCTTGACCAAGTGGCCTCCTTGATAACCATCTGATTTTGGGTTTCACGCCACGCTCAATGTCAATCCGGAGTTCCTTCTGTGTGTATGCGATTGTGCACTTATCAAATTTTTCCTTGGTCCAATGTTGCCGGAGAGCAGCACTATCTTCTTCGTTTCCATTGCCCATGCCATTGGAGCAATGCATTATCCCATTAATTTCCAAGCCGTTTGTTAACATAGAGTGAAAATTACCATTTGCCTTATATGTCAACTCTGTCTCACTTTCATGATTGCTTCCACCATTAATAGTAGTAACAGAATTCTCTATCTGGTTTTTCACAGATCTAGGCCTTTTAGGATCACCACTGTAGCCACAACCAAGAGAATCAACCTCAGCAACAAAAACGTCATCACGAACATTTCTGGGATCCAATTTTTCACCAGAACGACAAATATTCGCGTCTTCTGTGCCCAAATCACTACAAGCATTGGGTGCTGTTTTCTCAAAATCATATGTTGCATCAATATTTCTATTTGATTGAGCACAAATTCCATTAGGAGGCAAGGCGAGCTCAAATCTTTCACCTTCATGTCGCTCACGGCCATCATCAACCTGCATCACCTTCTTCCCGGGCCCTTCTGAACGACCATCACTTCCAATAGAAGCGGCAGTGGCAACATGGCCAGATATACCGCCTCTGAGATTCGACGCTGCGTCCCCTCTACCGGCCCCGAGCGTGGTGAGGACGAAGCGGGCACAGTGGTTGACGTCGGTGACCTGGGCGACGGTGAGGTTGCGGAGGCCAAGGCGGGCTACTCGGACGGAGTTGAGTGGGTGGTGAACCTCCATCGCGTGCTGCAGCACGGTGACGCCGATGTCGGTGTCCATGGGCGGGGAGCGGAAGCGGCCGCACAGGCACAGGCGGAGGGGCTTCGTGCAGACATCGCACATGGGGCGGCGCTGGCCGGGCTCCCGGTATTCCGAATCGCTCTGATTCGCCGCCGCCATAGGTGAAAGTTACAAGCGGGCTGCGCTGCTGGGTGAGGACTGAGGACTGAGGAGAGGTGCGGGTTGATTCGGGGTTTGTTGGAGTGTAGGGTTTTGGGTTTTTTTAAATTGATTAGGGCCTCCGCAGATGCCTACAGCATGCGACGGGGTGACGACTGGCGGGCGGCGGCACGGTGAGGTGAGAAGCTGGTCTATGAACAGGGTGAGGTGAGGATCGTCGGCGCCCGGCTGGCCTCTCCTTGGCGGCTAGGCCGGCAGGCGGGGTTAATAAAAAAAACGGGCCCCGCACGACACCACCTCCCCCCCCCCTCCGCCCCCGAGGCGCGCCACTGCGAAATGGAGGGGCCGCAGCCGGCGACGGAGGGCGGACCGCGGGTGGGCCTGCTAACGGGGCAGACCCCGCCCCGTACAGATCAAAAGCACATCTCCACTCAAAGATTGAAGGACTCCACCCACCCCACCTCGCCCCGTGATTAAACTTAACCTAATCTATTTCAAATCATAATTTTTTTATTTCAACTCATAATTTTTTTACTGATATATAATAAGTGTTTATATATGTACAGCTTTAAAACAATCAACACTTTAAAACAAGCACATACTGACATATAGAGCAACATCTAAATATTTAAAAACTCTAGCAAAAACAATTCATTAGTAACATCCAAATGTTTGAAGTTTCTATTAGCAACATCCAAATGTTTTGAAATTTTCATCAGAAATATTCTATCAACACTTCTGATATTTCAAATGCTTACATCAGCAACATCAACAAAAAAAAAACATATATTCTAGAGAACATGTTTGCAGTAACAACAACAGTAGCATTCTTGACTGTTTGACACATCAGCAACACAGTAACATGAAGATTGGAAAATTTAAACAATGCTTGAAGATCAGAAACATTTAGATAGAGTGGAAATACGATGTGTGCAAAATAACAGTGTGTAACTATTTTTGACTTCTTGCACTCGTGAGAGCTCTGCTAACAAATAAAATTGCAAACCTAATGTACCTCTCTCTTTTTTTTTCTATTGAAATATTATTCACATTGATTTCAAGTGGTAATGAGCCTCGACTAGTAAAAGCTGCAACTGAAGCAATTCTGAGAGGTTGTCTGGCCTCACTTGCTTGCAAGAGGCTGACACTCAGAGCAACCTAATGGAAAACATGCTCTAATATTTAGAGTTGTGGATACTAGTCTTGTTCAAGGTGAAGAACATTTTAAGATGAGGTCACTAAGACATCTACCAACAGATTGCGGTCATGGCTGCATGTCCTCACCAAATTCAGAAGACTCTAGGAGTGACGGTTCAGAGGAACACTAGGATTTTGAAGACAGCACTCAGCCTTATGAACATATGATTGCTGATATAACCATAACTGATACAAAGTATGTAAATAAGCCAAAACAGTATAAGCCTTCAAATATGGATCACAAACATAGAGAAATTATAAAGCTACAGTTTCATATGAACCACAAACATCGGGAAATTATAGAGTTGCAGAGAAAGATAAAGAGTTAGTAACCTTTTATCATTTGGCCACTCCCAGAGAGTAAATTTGAAATGGTCACCTGTGTCATAGCTAGAATCAAACACTGATCTATCAGTGAGTGTCCCCTGTAGCATATCAAGTTTTTCAGCTGAGTGCTAAAATATATCAGAGGTGTCAAATTTGATTTAGTTGAAAATGAAAGGTAAACAACCAAGACAAATAAGGCATTCAAGCGTACATTTAACAGCAAATAAGACAAATAAGGTACCAAATAAGAAGAAAATGATAGCAGTGTACCTTCTATATTTAGATACTCGTACAACCAATTCTTGCAACAGATAAGGCATTCAAGCGTTTTTGGTGACATTGAGCTTCGATTATCACCAAGAATTTGTTCGCTAGCACCGAAAGCAGATTCTGAAGCAACAGTACTTAATGGAATGGCAAGAAAATCTCGTGCCAAAGTTGAAAGCACTAGATACTTGTTTGAATTAGTTTTCCACCAACCTAGAATCTCAAATCTTTCATCTGTTCTTACAAACTCTTCTTCCAAATATGCATCAAGCTCAGACTTTGGAATTCGCCTTCCTCTTACTTGAGACCACTGAGCAAATTCTTGATCAAGCCTTCTTTTTCCAAGAACAGGCGAACCCAAAACATTTGTTGTTGCAGCAACACAAGAGGAACTTGGATTATCTTTTTGGACAATCTTTTCGTATTCTTGAAAGTACCTCATAAACCAATTTCTAGCTAGCGCCACACTCGTTCCGATGTCAACATATTGCTCACACATCTTCTCATAAAAGAAGTCTAGAAAATCTGTTTTCTTTGATGAGTCAAGTATAGTGGCTATGATTAGCATCATGTTATATCTTCCTTTATCCTAATACTTATCAAATTTCTCATCCATTGCTCGCCCCAAATCCTCTAACATATTATTGATTTGCCATTTTCTATTTCTTAGTGCTTGATGGATGCAAAGCACATTGTGTAAAAACAAATGAGATGTGGGATACCTATGTGCAAAAAATGCTTTTGTAGCTTCCTCAAATGCTCCAAGAAACTCGCCTATGGTCTGAGCATTCTTCCACTCTTCATCATCTGGTGAAGGCTCAAGCTGCTCTTCATCATATCTCTTGAATACGACCTTGTATTCGATGGCCTCCATGATCATGTCATATGTTGAATTCCAACGGTTCGAAACATCAAAGATTAGTCCAGCTTTTTATGGCAGCCCTGATCTTTGAGCAATCTCATTGAAAGCTTGTATTCGGGACGGTGAGGAAACAATATGCCTAACTAACTCTCGTATCTTATGGATTGCCCTATGAGCAACTTTCATTCCATCTTGAACTAGAAGATTCAGTATATGGGCACAACATCGAACATGAACATGCTCACCATTGAAAAGCATGTCAGAACCTCCATTTTCTTGAAGAAGATTGCATGCTGTTGTATTGTTTGATGCGTTGTCTAGAGTGATAGTGAACATTTTCTCTTTGATCCCTCACTCTAGCAAAGACCTTGTAATTGCTTCCTCAATTGCAAGCCCAGTGTGTGGATACTTGACATATTTAAAAGCAATGATCTTCTTCTTCAAAACAAAATCAACATTTATATAGTGGGTTGTCAAGCAAATGTAGCCCAAATTCCGATTTAATGTCCAAAGGTCAAATGTAAAGCATATTCGAGAGCTCAAACTTTGCAGTTTATTTTTTAACTCCTGCTTTAGCCTTTGGTATCTACCAACTGAATCATTCCTCATTGTTTGACACCCAAAGCCGCTGAATGTTGGCTGCAATGACTCTGTCCACGGAGCAAAGAAGGGATCATCAAACTTATTGAAGGCTACCTCAGCACTAATGCACCACTTAACCATCAACTCACGACTCTTTCTTGCATCAAATGTAAATGAACCTTTTGTTGGTCTTTTCTTCATCGTAACCACAAATCTCTTGCGATCCTCATATGTAATTCTTGGACATAATTCTGCAATATGGTTTCGAAGATTGTCTGTCCCTGAATTTTTACTGCTTGTCAACTTTATCCCACAGTATTTGCAAACAGCCTTCATAACCCCACTGACCTCAACCAAGTTTGGCTCAAAATGCTCTCATACCTTGGCCCTTCTAATAGGCGTGTGTCCTGACTGATCATCAGATGTACCATTAGTACTTGAATCCTCAGACACATGAAAAGCCATCTCTGTTCACAAGAAAAGTTATTTTTGTTAGCACACAGGCAATCCAAGTTGAGTATTTTTTTACTGCATGAACTATATAGAAATGAAGGTATAAGAATCAACCAGCCCTCCCCCGGGTCACTGAATATGACAAACCTATAATTGTCAATTGTTCTCTGTGGCCAGAATCTTACTCCTATTCGAGCGACTGGCGTGCATAAAATGTATGACGAATCTTTTTTACCATAGATTTGGCCTGCTGAGCAGTGTCATTGGGTCCCAATTGTTCTCTGCCTTAAATAATTAAGCAAAATAAATAATTAAAAAACTATACTTTGAAATTTATACTCTTCCCTGTATTACAATATGTAATTTTTTTTATTTTTCTTCATGGTGCTTTAAACTCCTCTGTCTGGTTAGTACAATTTTCCCCTGAATTTCGTATCATTTGAATACTTTCAGCCTTGTTCACTAATGAAGTTTTAGCCCTAACTATTTCCATTAAAAATATCTGACGGACATCACAAAGTGCCAGTATGTAAAATGAATAAAACAGCCAACATGGCATGAAAAAAAGCTACACTAGAGAATATTACCAGAACCATCTAAGGCTCTAAGCCCAGTGCGATAGTATACAATTCTGAAAAGGGTTCTTTTACTGAAATAGTGCGATAGTATACAATTTCAATCAAATTTGCACATCATGTTGAAAAACATAAAGTTTATGAAGAGATTTAGTGAATTACATTAAACTAAGCGCGAATACGACCAACAATGCAGGGCGTATTGCATCCGCAAGAGAAACCTTTTCTTTGCCTATTCTTGATCTAAAAATGCAACGTCCAGCTGCAGCTAAACCAAATAAAATAGACCACAAGGCAGCAAGAAAAAATCTAGAAACACCTGTGAATGAAACAGACTTAAAATAAATGATTCAGTTAGTATAGAACTAAAAAATGAGTATTCAGCAAACTGGAAATGTATTGATTGACAAATAGGATCCTAGTTTAAATAAAAAAAACAAATGCTAACAAGTTCAATTATATGCTTGGTATATATGCCCAGGTGTATTCTGACTTTTTACTATGCTATATCATTCCATGCTCAATGTTACTGTCGTTTTATTTTCTTCTAACTTTCAGAACTGGATTTGTACTAAATTTGTCTTGCAACAGAAATTCCAATAGAATACAGCACTATTATATCTCAATATGACAATATCTACTCTGAAAAGTGAGCTTCTCTGGTAATCTATAGAGGGTGGTGGGTTACGGTCGTGGTTGGTGGAATTCAGAGTTTCAGAGCTGCTCGCCACTGCTACCTAGTATTCAAATCAAGAGAGGGTGGTGGGAGGGAAGAGGACAAGAAACCTCACTTGGCCTTGCGCCTTCCACCTCCGCTCTAATGGGTCGCCGGTGGACTGGGGCCGGCGAGGCGCTCGAGGAAGGGGGCGCTCCTGCCTTGTCGCTGCCGAAGGAGGGGCCGGTGGGGATGGCGATGAGCTCAAAGGAGGGGCCGGTGGGGATGGGTGGATGGCGAGGCGGCGGCGCTTTCGCCTGCCGGTAGGTCGGGATCGAGGAGGCAGCGGCTGCCCGCCTGCCCGGCTACCCCTACGCGATTGCGAAATGAAATCCTGCCCCTGCGCGATTGCGGGTTGACCGAACCCATTTCAATCCGCTCCAACCCGCTTTCTGTTAAAAAAACCCGTTTTAACCCTTTCAAATTAACCCATTTCTAAACCCAACCCCAAAAATCCCATTTAACCCCAACCCATTAACAGGCCTAAGCGCGGGTGAGGGGCGGGGAGGGGAAAGGGGAACTGAAAATGGATGCAACTGAAAGGTGGGCGATGTGGATACGAGATGGGTTGTTACAAGTAGCGTAAATTAGATTCATACTATTACAATTATGCAAACTTTAAAATATATTATTTATATATCAATGACAGATGATACTCTGAAAAAAAATAACACGTGAGCTCAAATGATATATTTTAAATTTCACAAAATTGTAATGGACTGTATCAAATTAATCCTTACAAGTAACTGGCTGACCTTTTGAGCCATCTGAGGTCCAAGCGGCCTGGGCTAAACAGGAAACACAATGACATCCTAAGAGCAACTTCAATATCCTGTTTAAATGCACCTGTAAAGCTAAAAATAGCTATTTTCGGACAAAACCTACCTCCAACAGCCTCTTCTTTCTCGCCACTATCCCTCGCTCTCCATCCCGTGAAAATCGCTCGGAAACTTTGACTAGGAATCGGCGCTTGCCATCCCGCGTTCCCACGCCGGTTCTCGGCTTCCCGCCACGCGCTTCTCTTCTTCCCGCATGCTTGCCCGCACACTGCACTCCCTGCACGTCTCCCTGCTCTCTTGGGCCAAAGCATCCCAATTTCTCCCCGCTCTGCCGTCTCCCGCGTCCGACAGAGACCAATTTCTGTGCTGGTGAGCGCGGCGACGAGGTGATGCGGCGCGGTGTGGCGAGGTGCGGGCGAGCGCGGCGCGCGAACGCGGACCAGGCACTGCGATGCTGGGACTGCCTCGGCGTCCTCCGTAGATCACGCCTCTTCGCCAGGATAATTCAGTTTCGAATATAGCGATGGATCAGTTTTTGAAGAGGCTGTTGGTTTCGTTCACCTTTCTCGGGGATGTTTCATTTTAGATGCTAGCTAAAATCAGCATATTTAGACATTTTTTTACCTAATCTATTGGAGTTGCTCTAATGCATGCTGCGTTTTTTCCCTTTTTTTTATTTCAGTCTTATTTTCAATATGATTTCAATCTTATTTTGTTAGATCAAATGTTACTAAACCGTTTAAGAAAATGCTTAAGGCTCTTTTTATTTTCGCTTATAAGTGGTTTAACAGTAAAATAAACGAGAATTGGTGGTAGGTGGCTTCTCCTATAAGCAAAAGGGTCCCTAAGCAAAAACAAACAAAGACTAGTGGTACCTAGGTCCTGTTTGGCGTCGCTTCTGCGGACGCTTCTTCACAAAATGAAGCGCTTCTCCGGCCAAACTCTCCGTTTCTCATCCGCGTATCAAACAAGCGCGTCTCAGGTTGTGTCGGCGTTCTGATCATCAGCACAATAAATATACGATTGTGGGGGAGGTGTGCTTTCGAATTCGATGTGGTCTAGTGTAAAGAAGACTCAGAGAGATTTTTATCTGGTTCGAGCCACTTCGAATAGTGTAATACCCTACGTCCAAAGGGTAGATTATCTCGATGATAATATTACAAAGACGGAATCTTCTTTTCGCGGAAGGATTCGGAACGTGGGTGAGTGAGGGTGCTAATGTGGGTGAGTGAGAGTATTTGCTCGGAAGGATGCAAAGACCTTGGACTCTAATAAAGCTCGTGGTTTTGTCTTTCGCATGTTTGTGAGTGCTACTTCGTGGTGATTTAGTGTCTTTTATACTCGTGCTCTCTAGGCCTTCTTTTATATAGGAGAGGCTCTAGAGTTAGTGGTGGGTCTTACACGATTCTGTCGTCTCATTGACAGATGGACCTTTCTATCGTTGTCGCCATTATTTCGCTTTGTCCAGCATAGTCGTGACCCGTCGTGTCGTGCGCAGCGGCGGGTAATGTGACGTTCGTCTGGTGCTACTGTGTCGGCTACAGTGATATTATGTCTTGTTCAGCAGCCGTCGTATCATTCATGAGCACCTGTGCAGGGTAGCCCGCGGCAGGGGCGGAGCTACATGTGTTCATCGAATCATCGAGGTCAGCTAAACCCGATAAATTTTGCCAAAATCAAGGTAATTAGTACTAGATGCACCGGCTGCCCCTAACGATTCAAAGAGCTTGACCCCGATGCACAAATGGTCTAGCTTCGCCCCTGGCCCGCGGCATTGTGCTGCTCACAGCTGATTCGATCCACCAGCGAGAAGGGAACCTCTCAGGTCAGGAGGGCGCCCCGTGGGGCGGTGGTCGACGATGCCGTCGCACCTTTCAGCCAGCCGGGCCACGACGCGCGCCCGCCGAACGCGTGCAGAGCGGCGGCGAAGCGCAGGTGTGACCCAACCATGGGTGCTCGGCACGTCGCATTTTTAGCAGCAGCAGCCGGGAGGGGTGACCGCGAGCCGGGGCCTCCGGCACTTGTCTTTCCCGTTCTTGGCCAAAACCGGGCACACGCAAGCCGCATGAGCAGAAAACTTCATCGGTGACCGAACATACATAATGTGACACGCTATACCAAACACCAGCTCATACAGGAAAACCGTCTGGCCAATATGGTGCTCCCAAAAGAACTCTAAGACCCTGTTGAAAAGCAGAAATTTCGCAAAAATTTTATAAAATTTTTACAAATATTAATTTAATTTAAAAAAATATAGAAAATAAAAAAAAATTCTCCGTTGCAAACAAAGTCTCGCAGAATAGGATCAAATCCACCAAAGAAAGTCTCGCAGAACACAGGATCAATCTACGGTCTTCCACGCATAAAGACACAGCGCAGCAAAGTCTTTCCTTTCCTTCCCTCTCTTTCCAGAGAACCTTTCCTTCGCTCTTAATAAAACTCCGACGGGAGAGAGTTAAGGATCGCAGCTGTCACGATTCCACACGGCACGTCGTGCCAAAGACAGGTGAGCTCTCTAACTGGCCACATGCCAGTGAAGTGTTAGAGCATCATTTACAATAGACAAATTGGCCAGCTATTAAGTATTTCTTCTTTTTTAATTGATGTCATAGTTTATTTTTAAATTTAATTTTAGCTATTTGTTTTATTAAAAAAATTTGATAAATTTTATATATTTTGATATAATTTGATTTATCATTAGAGTTATTTGTTTGAATGAAGTTAAATTTAAAAATTAACGACGATATTAATTAAAGAACGGAGGAGCAGCGAGCAGTAATCGCCAACGAAATGATAAACCGGATGCCTCTCTCTCCTCCCTTCTGATCCTGTGGCATCGCTGGATTCAAACTTTCAACGGCTGCTCGTGACCGTTCCTTGAACGCTGCCATCACAACTCGTTTTCAAAGGCTTTTACAGATCATCCAGGTCCACACGCGCTCCTCGCTCTCATATATCTCCTCCTCCACGGATCCTCCTCGTCCTCCCTCCAAGCACACGGCAGATCCTGCCCTCCTTGGATCGTCTCCGTTCGCTCTCTCTCTCTCTCTCTCTCTCTCTCTCTCTCCTGCAAGCGTAGCGAAGAGAGCTCGATCGAGAAGAGAAGAAGCAGAAGAAGAGGAGATGGGCGGGTTCGGTCAGCAGGTGAAGGAGCGAACCAAGGAGCTCAAGGCCGTGGCCATGAAGGGCATCAGGGTGGCCGGAGAGTCGTGCAAGAAGGCGTGGAACAAGGTCAGGAGCAGCATCAAGCGCTAGTCCAGTCGCCGCGGCTGTGCAGCAGAAGCTCGTGTCGACGATTCATTATTTATATTGTATTTTTGATCTTTTGATTGATGATTGTGTACTTGGATCTGTTTTAAGGTCCTCGATGTGAACTTCACGTCTCGTCCTGTTAAATTATGTTGTGTGCCGACCTTTTCTTCCTGAGATCTCCTTCCTCCTCTGTCATTCATTTTCTCTCAGGGACTGTCATAGTACCTTCGCTGAGTGCTGAAATAATTCACAGATTATGTTGTTTCACCAAATAATCCTTATCCTGTGGACGCCACACAGCTAGTCAGCTACTGCATGCTGATCGGGTCACTGGAGTTCAAAGGAGAAACCATAGTTGCAATTGAACTAACCAACATCCTCAACAAATAAAATCTGAGGTTTCTCATAGAAAAAAAAATAGGGAAAAATCTGAGGGAGTAGCTTGGCTGGTTGGAGCCGGTGCGAAGATCACAAAAAAATGCAACAGAAAGCTTGAAGCTTCTTCGCTGGAGCACCAGGCACCAGCACACCATGTGAAAAATGGGGCAAGCATGCAGGGGGAGCGCGGGCGCAGCGAGCTCTTCTTCGGCTCCGGCGAAGGCGCGAGGTTCCGCTGCCGCGTGGGGACTGGGCCTACCTGCCGGCAACCCAACGGCAGTGGACAGCGCGGCAGCGGATCCGCTTCCTCCGGCGAGGCGCGTGCAGCAGCGCCAACAGCGGTAAGCTTCGATGAGCATTCTGATTTCTGATAGTCACGACATAGATTTATGGGAACTCTGACAATGTCATCCTACCAACTAAGGTGATGTCTGGGGATTGAGATATGAAATTTGGATTGAGATTGAGATATAAAATAAGAAAATTCGAACTATTCAATGATTTATTTTATTAAATCTTAATTATTCATTTATTTCGTATTCAATGATTTATTTTATTAAATCTTAATTATTCATCTATTTTGTAATCCTTAACCCATCCTTCATTTCCAGATTTTCAAACGCCACCTAAATATGACCATAATTCCAATTCCTCAAAACTGGCAGCGGTCGCACAGGTGTTCCAGATAGGTCCTCGCACTTCACTGACAGTGGGTCCACATTTTGCGTTCTATGCCTGGCCCTACCGCTCATATGTTGCCTCTGTGATCTGGACACGCTTCTCACCTTAACGACCCGTCGGACCGACTTGCCGCCTTGTCGAACGCGCCGGAGGTCGCTCGCCGTCGTTTAGAGCTGTCTTTCCAACGTGCTGCGGCGGGCGCTTCCTTCCGTTTCCCTCTGACTGCAGCCCAGGGACGTGCTATCTGCGCATCTCGTCGGTTTCCCCGGCACGCGCGGATCTGATCGGCGATGTCGAGGGTTCGGGACAGGATGGAGGACTTCAAGGAGTCCGTGCGTGTCGCCGCGCTCTCCCGTGGCTACACAGAGGTGAGCTCCGTCCAAATCGTTTCTACACCGCCTCTACCCTGTGTAGCGAAGACCTCAGGAATGACCGTCAATTCTTAATGCGCAGTGGTGTTTGCTTATGTATCCAGGCACAATTGGCAGCTCTCATGTCTTCGTTCATCATGCGGAAGCCGTCTCCCAAGTCACCATTCACAAATGCTGCGATCAAGATGGTAGGGAAGACAGAGAAACTCCTTGATGTGTTCCTCTGTTGAATGTGGGTGGTCGCTAGGCTGATCCTTTGTTTGTGATGATGTAGCTTGAGAGTATCAAGGAACTTGAGAGGTTCATTGTGAAGCACAGGAGGGACTATGTGGACCTGCACCGCACAACAGAACAGGAGAGGGACGCCATTGAGCATGAAGTGAGTTGCACGTCGCTGGTTGAGCATTTTTTTTTACCCCGTCTTTCTATATCTTTTATTGACCATTGAGTTGACAACCTGAATTCATACTGGTAACCCTCATTTGCACTTTTGGTCTACGTTTTCAGTTTAGTACTATGTCTTAATACTGTAAGTATGTTAGGCATTTTTTTACCCCATCTTTCTATATCTTTTATTGACCATTGAGTTAACAACGTGAATTCATGCTGGTAACCCTCATTTGCACTTTTGGTCTACGTTTTCAGTTTAGTACTATGTTTTATTACTGTAAGTATGTTAGATTGGTGTTTTCGTAAAAGGATGCAAGGAGCAAATTGATATCCTAAAGAACAGGATCGAGGAAGAGAAGAACAGCAGTGCAAAGACATGGCTTGGCATGAGGGATGAGAGTTCTCTGTTGGACTTGATAGCTCACCAGCATGGTGTGGTATGGATGTTATCCTAGTCACGGATCAATTGTTGCGTACAACCTATTTCTTGCATTGATTTTTATTTTTTCTTGAACACAATGCATTGAAAATATGGAAAGTGCTAGGTTGTAGGTTTATACTATAAGTTTCGTATAGTATACTGTTTTTTCTTTCTTTCCCTTCTGCCTCTTATGTGATAAAGCAATAGGTAGGAAACAATCTTTGTCTTTTAGGTTAGAATTAGATTTACTTCTCCTCCTTTTACCATAAGTCGTAGCATGTTTACTAAGCTATTGTGCTTCGATCAGTGGATAGAGCACTTATTAGATTGATATCCTTATGATTAGCGAAGATCCTTTTTTTTTTTTGCCATGCAAAGATCTTTTTCATTAGAGCAACATGGTTAATAGAATAGGTTGTTTCAATGTTTTCTATCAAGATGTTTTAAGTCAGGTCTACCTGGTTGCTTGCTTGATATTTACATCCATTTTTTTGTGTTGAAACAAGTGAATGAATAGTATTTAATTTCGTTTCTTGTTCAGATATGAACCAATTAAGTTCATAATATACTAAATTTGTATTTTGTATTCCTCTGTCCAAATTGTTGCGACAATCAAGCATCAGTTTATGAACTGTCCAGTTGAGTAGTTTTATGTTTTTTAATGCTTGAATCCAATATGCTTTTTTATTGTTTTACCAGGTCCTGATTTTGAGTGAGCGTCTCCACTCAGTAACTACACAATTTGATCGTCTAAGATCCATACACTTTCAAGATGCTATTACTAGAGCAATGCCAAGAAAGAAAATTTAGAAGAAACCAGAGATTAAACCTACTGAATCGTCCAAGTCTAATCTTGTGTTAAAATCTGATGTATCAAAGCTTGGAGATCAAGAAGTATCTACTGCACCAGTAAGAGTTCAAGAACAATTATTGGATGATGAGACACGGGCTCTCCAGGTAGGTATTTTGATATTTTTATAAATTATGCTTAAGTGAAAGGCTTGGCGATTTTACTTAAAATATCGTGCCTTATGTGCATCCTGGAACTCTCTTAGGTTGAGTTGACAAGTCTTCTGGATGCTGTACAAGAAACTGAGATAAAGATGATGGAGATGTCAGCACTTAATCATATTATGTCAACACATGTTCTGCAACAAGCTCAACAGATTCAGTATTTGTATGACCAGGTATGAGATTTATCTGCTATTTGTTTGTAGATGCAGCTGTAACTTTTGTTTCCATATATGAATAGAAACGAAACACATATAAAGAAACACGACCAACCTGGGACTTCAGACTTGGATGGTCAGAGGGGCAAATACACAATGTTAACCAAGCTAGGTGCAGTTCCTAATAGAAACACATAATCTGAAGTGGCATTCAATAATTGACAGGTGACTGGTTGTTTGTGTAAATATAGGAGCTTTGAAATAATTTCTAGAATTATAAATACTTGGTAACTGTCCATGATACTTCATCAATTGAATTTTCCAAACCACTTAGCTATTATCAACTGTTATCCGTATACTTTTCATCAAGAATCAATATCTTGAGTCCTTACAGAATATATCTACCTTTTTTCTAGGCTGTTGAAGCTACAAACAATGTTGAGCGTGGGAACAAGGAGCTGTCTCAGGCAATCCAACGCAACAGCAGTAGTAGAACATTTCTCCTGCTGTTCTTTGTTCTTACCTTTTCTGTTCTTTTTCTTGACTGGTACAGCAACTGAGTTAACACATGAAAACATGGTAATTGTTTTGATTATGCAAGTGAATTAATTTATGAAAGTTGCCTCCCTAAGCTTACCTTTGAGGCGCTCTGTATGGCTTATCATGCATTTCGATCACTTAGTCTGTAAATGCCAGTATTTGTCGTTTTCAGTTCAAGTATGCAAACAGACTACGGGTGCATTTAGCATGTACTAGTGAGGCCACAACAGCTTGAATCTTAGCCGATTGCAACCGTGAATGCGTATGAGAGAGACAGGTGCACAGCAGTGTTTGCTGTATTGTAACCTAACAGGCCGATAATGATAATCACATGTGCAAGAAAAGGGAACAGAGCTCTTCTGCTGAATGGAAAAAAGGCAACAGTTCCTGGCATTAAGACGAGAAGGGTAAAATCTGCATTTCACCTCCATGTCTCATCATTTTACAACTCTATATCAGCATGTTTAAGCAACATGCTTATACATACAAGCCAAACTGTCAACCATAATACCCTTTTTACTATACGCATCCTCCATTAGTATCCTCCCAACTTTCAGTATATACAGAAAGGTGCATAGCACAGTCTAGTTTCAGAACAGGAGCAGACACAGCACCACAAATACGAAGAGGAAGAAACAGATCTGGTGCAGGGACCTCTCGATTTCCAACTGCTGCCTTCTCAGCCTGGGGCTCGCATTTGGCATCGCAACATGGTACGGGCTTGCGTAGTAGAAGCTCAGAGGCAGCTGGCCACGGAATGCCCATGGAAGCACGGCCTCTGCCATGCCTCCAAGCACTCCTCCAGCCGTTGAGTGGATCAAACCACGGCCAACGGGTGCAGGAGGATAGGCGAAGTCGTAATCGGTGGTATTGGTATTATGGCGTGTGGGCTGCAATGGCCGGTGTGGGGGATTAGCTTCCATGTTCCTGTGGTCATGGCCATTGACAGGGCTCTGCGAATTCTGGTGTTCAACAGTCTCGATGTGCACCTTTGGACGCCGGGGGATAAGCGCACCATTCAGCGATTTTTTTGAGCTCCCACCACGGCCATATAGTGGCACGAGCATGTCCGGGTAGAGCGTTGCCTTGCATACAGGACACTGTCGCCTTGCTGAACTGCTGGTGTCACTGACAGTTGATTCCACCCCTAGGCGCAGCCACTCATAGATACAAGGCCAGCAGTAGAGATGACCACAGAGAGTAACCACTGGCTCTGCTGCAAAATCAAGGCAGATGTTGCAGTCGAAGCATCCGCTTCCAGTTGTCACAGGCATGTCCCTGCCGGTTTTCTTCACTGGCTCAGCATCAGCAACCAAAGGCTGGCCTCTGATAGCTGGCATGCAAGTCTGATCCATTCTCCCACCTTCCGTGATGGTCCCAATGCTCTTGCAATCAAAATTTTAAAGGCACTGCAATTAAACGCACAACCAAAAGGGTAGGTCAATATGAATACATTATATATATATACTGATAAATAAACACATGATAGAAAGATAAAATGATAAAGAGCATGGTTGAGGCGTTTAAAACGTTGATAAGATTCATCTACCAAATTGTGTCGAATGACTATAGAAACACAAGGAATCGGAAGGCACCAAACAAGTCACAAGGCTACATGTCCATAGTATTTCCTCTTTTTTTTTTTTACATTTTCGAGACAGCTACAAAGCTAGATGCACAAACATAGCAATCAAACTACCACAAGGGGCCGTGTAATGGGCAGCTTTTAGGCCCACTCCACATCATCCTGTCCTGGATGAGCTACCCTAATGCATTTAACAAATGTGATAACTGAAGCCAGTGTTAGGCAAGTCTAACCATGCTATAAGATGCCAGAACCTTTAGCATTTACCGTGTTTAGAAAGCAACTTTTTGTTACAGAAGAATCTACATCTTTCATGGTAGCCTGAGTCTCCAATACTTTAGTACCGGGGACTACATCTGCAGCACTTTGTTTTTATCCTCTTTGCTATCCTTGTGCCCTTGGTAGTCAGTGAGAATCCAACAATCATCAGTTAGGAAGTTCGAAGTCAGCAAGGAAATTAAACTACTAACATATAACAAATCCAGTGCCTGCAACCGCATAACATTGACTTTGGTTTGGCCCCATGTACAAGGCACCATCATTCCCAATTAAATATTGCCAAGGAAAAAAAAGAAGAAGGGGGAGCCCTGGCACAACGGTAAAGCTGTTCCCATCATTTATGGGTTCAAATCCTGAAAACAGCCTCTTGTAAAAATGCAGGGAAAAATTGCGTACAAAAGACCTAAGGTGGTTAGACCCTGCACAAGTGGGATTACATGCACCGGGCTGCCCTTTTTACGGGCACGGCCAGCAGTCTGCAAATTAAAATTTTGACAGGCTGCCAGGCCCTGATAAAAAATAATGCTGACCCTTATGATTCTATATTCAGGGAAGCGGCTGGCAAAGACTAAAGAGCATTGAAATAAACAAAGGAATGCTTGTGAAGTTGTGATAGGCTAAGTTACCCATCCTAATCTTCCAATATAAGCTTGCGTGACATGTTGATCTTTGAGTGGTTGTGGAGCTCTTTCCAAAGGAGCATCATTGAAAAACAACAGTTGGTGGGGACACTGATGTGGACCGCAACAATGATCGATTAGCTGCAACACTTGGCATATTCAATGGAACCAGACAAACCGAAAAGATCGTCATTAACATATCTAGCGCTCAACAAAAAACAAGAATAACCCAGAGACGATCGCACCTACTGTACCAGGATCAGGAAACAATGGATCGCTCACCCAACAGCTTCGCGGAAATTTCTTAATCACTCTGGCGCCATATGTACTGATATTATTACAATACTACTAGTAAGAGTCTTTTCAACCATCAAACAGGTCTTAATTACATCAGGAACCTGCAGACGAGGCTCAAAGCACACCATTATGTTCCAAGATTTTAGTTCAGTCTTGCGACTGATGATCGGTGTAATAGGGATGTATACACTACAAGAAATATGTCATCAGCCACGAAAGATGTTAAACTCCGGAAAGAAATAAGGTGGTAGTTTTGATTTTATCAGGGCTTATACTGCAGATTGAAGCCCATTCTATGAAAGTTCGGTCTAATTCAAAAGACATAAGTCAAACTTGCTATGCATTCAGCTAAATAGAAGAAATCTATAGATAGAAGAACTCAAAAGAAAGCATTATCTAGTTTTCGCCCTCTAGTCTGTAACTCACACCACCTGGGTGCTACTAAACATAGCCACCCGCCACAGCAATCTCTTCAAGCAAGATATCGTACGCTGAACCAAACCAACAAGCAACATATCAGACGCTCAACGAAATGACTATGCAAATTCAGGCGAGTTCTATACCCACGAACAAGATGGGGACCAAACATCCCTCCACCACGCCGCAGACCATTGCGCGATGGAATGATTTGGGATTTCCGTCCCATAAAGAACGAGTAAGATTTGGTTTTCTCAGGTAAATGGGAGAAACGGGGGACCGGAAGGAGAAAAAAATCAACACTGGGAACGCCCCTTCCTCCGATTACCCAACAGAGAAAAGAACAACCCGGCCAAGCAAGATAGGGATCCTTACCGGAAAAGCAATCCGGGGCCTGGATGAATCTTCCCTCAGGCAGGCAGGTCCAGTGCCAGCTGCGAGGATGAGGACGACGACGGAGGCACGAATTCGTGGGCGAAGCTGCTTGGTTGGTTGGGTTGGGTTGGGGTTGGGTTGTGGGGGCGCGGATAAGGGTTCGTGCGATGGAGGCGTCAGAGCGCGGCACCTCGCGTGTCGCGACGAAAGCGGGAGAGGAGGAGGAGGGGGCGGTTGCGGCGAGGCGAATTCGGGTGGGAGGATGAAGACGAGCAGGGAGGAGACGACGGCCAAAAAATGTTCAGGCGGAGGATTTCAGAAGATGGCAGCTCTGCCTTGCGGGTGGTACTCCTGAACGGAGAAAAGGGAAAATTAGGTGAGGAACAGGGGCCGGATGGCCTTGGTGAATCTCGGATCGGCTGCCGCCGGCCGCCCCGTTCTCCCTAGTACCGCTGCATTGCCCGTGCTCCGTTACGCGCCATGGCACCGGCGCAGATTCTAGGAAACAAATCCCACACCTCTAATCAGCGATTCAACGTAGCTAGCAGTCTCTTAGTTTTAAATTATTAACACAGTTGATTTTTAATTTTAATTTTAATTATTTATTTTATTTAAAAAATTTATTCAAATATGTAAATTTTTGTTAAATAATAATTTTATACATTAAAATAATTTATTTAAATAAAATAAATGATCAAAATTTATGTTAAAAATTAACAGCGTCAATAATTTAAAACTTAAGAGAGTAAAATGAAAACAGCATGGTTACAAGACCGAGCAGATTCGAAATGAAGATAAGGCCTATCCATTCCATTATCGTCGTCGAGTTATCTGTTGCAGCTTTTTCCGAGTGCTAAGCGACACCGACACGAAAGCGGAGTCACGGACGGATCGGGTCCTCTCCGGTAGGGGTAAAAATTTCGACAATACAATGCAGTAAGAATTAGGATATATTTATAACCGTTGATCTGAAAATAATGAATAGAATTTGTTGCTACAGTATGTGATGAACAGTATTTTCGGTGTTACAGAGCTTCTCAAACAATATTTGCTACAGTGATAATGCATTTTACTGTTTACTTACTCTCGGTTTACACTTACTGTTGCTACAGCGCGCTAAATTTTTACCTCTGCGGCAGACAATCCGGACCCGTCGCGGACGGCCCCGCCCGGCGCCCCTGGCCTGCCTTTTGCGACCCACTCCCGTGGCGAAAGTCACGGTGTAAGCCCAACACAAAGCAAACAGAGACGCCCACTGGGTTTCACTTTCACCCCCGAAAGGTTACGGGCTTAAGGCACGGGCAGATAGGTTAGCGGGTGGCGAGTGGGATGTCACAGTCGCCGGGGCGGAGACGCTTAGTGAAAACGAGTCGAAAAAAATAAAATAAAAATTATCAAAATTGAATTGAATTAAAATCGAATTAACACCCTGCGCCTGATCGACCCCAAGGTCCTGGCTATGGCTGTGGTAACCACCACCTGCGGCTGCCGCGAACCAGTGTGCCATCAACGCCGAGCGGACGCACGAGAAAGCAAAAGCACAACTGCCACGGGTCGAGTCCGTCCGACAGCGACCCAGATGCTGAGGTATGGTCGACCCGCGCGTCGCGTGGCTGTCCGGCGCGAGCGGCGTCGCTCGCAGTTGCACTAGCTCGGGGTCACAGGCTCCCATCCCTCGCGCTGTAACTTTGCTGATGAGTGTACAAGTCAGACCACAGCTTAAGACGATGCGACCAACGAGAGGATTACATTAGTATGGTCAGGCCCGCGTCATTGAATCTTCCTCTTGAATCTGGTGGGACGGACACCGCGCCCACTGTTTCCAGCGACCGGCCGCGGATCGGGTAACTTCATCCGGCACCACGGAATCGTGTTTGTTCCCCTGCCCCAAGGAATCTCTGATCGTGGGCGTTCGACTCCTTGCGCTCGGTTCCTTCCGGCTTACGGGCGGGCGCTCTCAAGCTTTCTATCGATAGGGGCCAATAGCTACCCTTAAATCAGTTATTTAGGTGCTAATGAAAAAAATCGTTACTCCAACAGTTCCCTATAATCCTCCCTAAAAATTCATCAACCCCTATATCCTCCCTTCCTCTCCTCAAACCTGTACACGGATTGGGGCTACCAATTCCTCCGCTCCCAGTGGTTGGAGCCGAGTTCTCACGCCTATGCGGCAGTACGGAAGACAGAAAATCAACAAATACTTTCGGCAGCATTGATTTGTCTTTGGCTAGCGAAAGCATCCTAGCCTGTTCGTTAGATGGAGCCTCCATCGATCAAGAAAGGAGCTGGTCACATCAGCGATGATTTTTATGAATCCTTTGGAGATCAGAAGGCTCGGAACTCGATTGGAATTGGTCGATTCAAAATGCCGGGGGGTCACCGAATATGGATGGAAACAGTTGAAATCATCCACGGATGAACAGATTCAAATGCGATTTAGGTACGACTGTAGGGCACTGTTGGAGGAAAATTTTATCTCAATATTTTTTCAGCTCTACCAAAAATCCGTTATTAGTAGCATCAATTATAAGAGACTGTTGGAAATGCTTTAAAGTAAAGTTATACTGAAAATACGAGGCACGCAGTGTTGATTTTTATTTTTTGTTGCGCCCAGTCCAGCCGCGTATCACCACAGTCGCTTGACACATAAGGTACGGAATCTGTCTGCCAATGTATACATCTCAAATTCTCAAGGCCCAGATTGCCCTGTGCACAAAAATAATCACAAGGAATGGTGGGTATTCAATTAGGTGGAATGTGGTTGATAGTACAAGTTAGCGTCACAAATAGCCCACAATGGTAAGGAAGAATAAAGGCAGGCTAGAGAGACAGGGCATAAATCCGTGCGGTTTTCATCATTACGCGAAGGAGAACCGAAACATCTACAGCCAGGTATCCTCAAACGTCATATATCCGGCGCTACAACAATATAATCCCAATATCTACAAGTAATGCTATTGTTTCAATAACTTTCAAACTACATATATTAAAGCGCGTGTGATTTCTCGCAATGTGATTGGTTAGTTTCTTCTGTCCATTCATTCAGCAATCAACGATTCCTATTGCTCTAGCCATCTATTTCTCCGGCGACCAGAAGCTTCTATACCCGTCGCTGAGAGTCCTGCACTCACACGGCGGCACTCAGCTCCGGCCCCTTCACCGTCTCCGTCCTTGGCAGTCGGCAGTCAGCACCCAGCTCTGACGCTGGCCCCTGCTGCTGACATCATCTCCATGAGCTCCCAGGCATGAGCCCCGTGCTTTCTTGCGCCCAGCACCCAGCTCCCACTCCGACCCCTTTGCCACCTCAGACCCCGCCCCCGAGGTCCCAGCCCTCTGCTGCCTGCTGCCGGCCCCTGCTCCGTGCTATCGGATATACAAAATCAGCTGAAACCGACATGCAGGGTGACGATGCGAAGGTTCTGTTCAGTGGGAACTTTCTAAAAATCATTATGGCTCCAAAAATGTATTAAACACAAAAAAAAATACTCTCCCTATTCTTTAATAAATATCGTCGTTGTTCTTAACATCAGCTTTGATTATTTATTTTATTCAAAAAAAATTTGATAAATATTATATAGTTTGTTATGATTTAATTTATCTTTAAAGTTATTGTAATTACAACTTATAATTTTTTGAATAAAATGAATCGTAAAAGTTAATATTAAAAGTCAATGTTGACATCCATTAAAGAACCGAGAGAGCACTCCTCTGATATTAAAAATGTCTTTGACAATGTTTTAGTTACACATTGAGAATATAGATTACAAATAATTTTAAATTTGTTAAGAAATGTGAAAAATCATATGATTATCTTAAGAAACACTTTCAACAGTACACATATATTACTTTTTAATAGATACTTTTATAAAAAATAGGATATAAAGTTACATTTTAAAGACCATTGTCACAGTTTCAAATTATGATACACATTCAGTTTCAAATATAAAGAGCAAGAATGCAGTGTCACAGTTAACATCTAAGTTGTAACATTGCTCAAGACCATAAACCATAAAAAGTGGCATCAAACAGAAATAATTGCATATATGAATCCAACAACACTAAATTTTGACACTGCAGTATATATATTCATGGCTAATTCCTTGTAATTTTCTTTTAGAAGTCTGAACCTTGAGTTGCTTGCACACTTTGAGAATGAGTTCTACAAGTATACAAGCAGGTCTTTGTTCATTCACATGCCCTTAAATTTTGAATGCACCAAAACGGTTGTGGTGCAGACAAACAATGGAAATGATATCCAACTCCCCTCATTTCCCTAAACCATCCTTCATTTCGAGGAAAACAAACACCACCATAGAGTCCAACTACAAGAAACAAACACATGTGCTCATCTTGTCAGGGGAACATGTCGAAAAATGAGCGCTTGAAGCAGATGCAGGTGGATTTGTTGCCTCAATTTCAGGCGTTTACCACATTATGATGCATGCATGAAGACATTCACTCACATAGACCTTGCAGCAAGAAGTTATAATCTTTATTTTTTCCTGTGGAAATCTAGCCTTTAATTTTTAATTCCTCGTTTCCTCCGAAAGTTACGCTCCATTGAGGAGAACAAGCAACCCAGGCTGCCTACAGCGACCGGGCGATAGCCAGAAAGGTCGCAACACACGGCAAATGAATCTCATCTCTAACCAAGTGCTCCTAAGTCTAACCAGCAGCTCACCATCTATTATCGAATCAAACAAATCGATACAAGAGAGGTGACGAGAGCTAGGAGGGACTGATGAGGCTCGCATACACACCTTTGATGGTCGAGTCCTGCCCCTGTACGGCGCGCACCACGAAAGTGCGAGGGCCTCCGCCAAGACGGTTCCCGGAAATGCAGGCGGCCCCGCGGAGTGGCGGGGATCTGAGGCTCCGGGACGAGGAGGCCGGTATCGCGCAGCTGCTGCGGCGCGCGGTCGCGGAGCCGGCGAGGCAGGGGGAGGCGGAGACGGCGAGGGCGGAGGCCATGGCGTGGATGCCGGACAGCGGCGGGTAAGCCACGTGTTTTTTTTTCCTAATGTCAAAGCAATTTTTTAATTAGGGCACAATCCCTCGGGTGGGCGTCTCGGTAACGCTGTCGTGCAGCCTCGATGTTAGCCGGTAGGGCAACACATGATCGGTTTTACATAAAATTAATAAGTCCGTAAGGATCAGTTTTACATAAAATTAGATATATATGTATTGCTTGTACTAAGGATAAATTCTTTTTTATTTTCTTTGCAATGGATAAGTTCTTTATGAAGCATAAAAATTAAAACCTCTTATCATCCACTAAAAATTTGTAATTTATTTATCAACTATCAATGTTAACTTTTTTACTTTCAAATATATTAAAAATAAAATTTAATCTGAAATATTTTATTTTCTTTTAAGTTTGTAGGACATAATGCGAATTTGTATGAGAAAATTAGTTTCAACAAAGCTCAGAAATGAAAAAACATAGTCCCTCTGTTGTAATTTATAAGTCATTTCGGATTCAGCACCAAAATTAGAGGAGTGTAAAAGCTTAAAAACTGAGAGTTGCTAGATACAGATTAAGATAAAGAAGTATTGGAAGCAGAAAAATTATATTGAAAAGCGATAATGATTTATAATCTGAGAAAGCTAAGGATTCTATGATGACATATAATTTGAGACGGATAGAATATTAAAAATTGATATAAGAGCAAATAAGTATTTTTTAACGAAATAGATAGAAGTAATAAGGAAAAAAAATAACACTGGTTATTAATATGGAAATTTAAAAATTTTAGTAGCTAATAATAAAGAACTTTAAATTTTTGGATAGCTAATAAGTAATTTATCTTTAAACAAGCAATACATAGATATTTAGTTTTGTGTAAAACTGATCCTTACAAGTATTATTATTAATTTGGATTGTGTACAACTAAACCTGCGTTGCTTTTCCGGTTACCATCGAGCGGCACGGCAGCGATACGAAAACGCCATGCGAGAAGATTGTGGGCTGGATTAGAAAATTGCTTTGAGATTAGAAAAATAACACGTGGCTTGCGGGAGGTGAGGTCTTATTCGATTTCTAAAGGACCTGGGTCCTTTGTAATTTCCTTCCGGGGGGAGCTCGAGATGGAAGTGGGAGGCACGACGCGTTGCGTTTGTTGGGGTGTGGAGGGCGATGCCGTATCCAGTTTTCGCGTGTGGCGCGCGATAGATTTCGTTGGGCGCAGGCTGATAGGGCGACGGCGATGCGCCGGTTCCGGCGAACTCGGCACGGCGGCAACACGCTCTGTGTGTATCGGTTTTTCCGTTGGAGACGACGGGACCTGCGGATGGAGATACGGGCGGGGCGCGACCGTCTCAAAGTCACCGCCAGGATTTTAAAAACCGGCGAAATACAGCCGGTGCTAAATTGGTTCGAACCAGAGCCGATTTTTAAAACTCTGGTCCCAACACCAAAAGCAGCACACCGTCTAAAAAAAAGCAGCCTTGTACTGCTGGCGCCCATGTGGGTTAGGATTTTGAATTTCCTTTTACTGTTAAAATTGGTTGAGACAGATTTGATGAAAACCGTGAAAATTGTGAAAACTGATCAAAATCGCTCCAAATTGATAAATCAAAATTTAAACAAATTGTTATAATAAATCGGCCGGTTTTTTATTTATCGAGCGGTTTCACTGGTTTAGCGATCGGTTTCTTCGGTTTTATGTTTTCAGTTTCAAAATTTGTAACCTATTGGTTTCACCGATTTACCCCTCAATTTTATCGGTTATCGATCCGTTTTACCGATTTTTAGTATTTTAAATTTTTAATTTTTTTAAAAAAATTAAAACAAAAACTAGTCATCTAAGTAAAACCAGATCAAATGGATTTCACCTAAATTCATGAAAATTGGTCGGTTTTGAAAGGTTCTGTAAACCTTGACGTGGACACGATCAAAACAAACCAACTGCTTCATAGGAAAGCCTGCAACATTTGATTTTGATCTTGCAAACAATAAAACAGCCTGGCTACCGTCCATACCAGTATAGCACCCTCATATTTAGAAGAGGCAATTGTATTTTTACCTCTATTTTAGAGTTTTATTGTGATTTACCTTTATTTTTTTAGGATTTGTAATTTTGCTCCTAATTTTTAAAAGTGAAGTAGAAGTTTATTAACACAAGTTAACGGTGTTAAATATGATATTTTCAAAACAAAATACCATTAATTTACCTCTATTTTTTGGAGAATATAATTTTACCATATGTTGTATGAACACCGATAATATTTTGCCTTAATATTCAATAATATTTTGACAATATTTAGAATATTTTGAGATATTTAATAAATTTTAATATAATTTATATAAATTTTCATGAATGTACTGAGTTATGGACGAGAACAGATGGAGGAATACAATGATCATTTGATATTTTATTTGATTTTTTCTTATTTTCTTTAATTATTTTTTTATTGAAGCTAACGGTGTCAAAAGTAGAGGTAAACGGATTGTTTATTTTTAAATAGCAGGGTAAAATCACAAACTTTGAAAAAAAAAAATCACAGTTGAGATCTAAAATAAAGGTAAAAACACAATTGTGAAACAGCAATGTGTACGGACGATATTAGAGGCTCGCAGGATGCAACACCTACAGTTTTCGCAGCAGTGTTCGGATAACCGTTTTGAGCTGAGAAAACCGCGGCTCGGCGATTTGATCAATTTTTGTAAAACTGAGAAAAAAATTGCTAGTGTAAATCAGAAAAATTGTACAAATTAAAACATTAAATTTTCGAGAGAAAACGGACCCTTTTTTTTACCTACCATTTTTTTATTTACTGCTTGCGAATTTAAATTCAAATCGGTTCGAGCGGTTTTCACCGGTTTGACCGGTTTACCGACCTGTTTGACTGACGTTTAGATTTTCAAAAAAATTTAATTTATTAAACTAAAAAAACCAAACATTTAACAGATTTTTCACGAAAACTGGCCTGGCTAGTTTTGTAACCCTTGAATCAGTCCACCCTCCTTGTGTATCAGGCTTTCTACTGATGATGTTCGGGATGGATGAATGTGTCTAATTTTTTTTAGATCATTTGATACATGTTATTATAATTTTGCAAAGTTTAAAAATATGTCATTGATATGTCAATAACAGATGAGACTCTGCAAGTGAATGATACGTAGACTCGAATGGTATATTTTAAATTTCACAAAATTGTTAGCATGTATCGAATTAATCCTTATAAGTTAGTCCAAATTCTGCATCGTAGAGGCTCCAAGAAAATTGGATTAATTCTTTAAAATTTTGACACCATTTACTTTTAATATCATTTTTGATTGCTCGTTTATTTATAAATATAATAAATATAATTTATTTTATTATTAATAATTTTTGAAACATAATTAATATTTTTTACTAAGATAAATACTCTCTTCATCACATATTGTCATTTAGAGCATTTAAATTTTCTCAATTTACTTGTCATCATCGTTTTTTAATATAGTTTTCTTTAATTTCAATACATACATATCTCAATTTCTTTTCTTTTCGATTTTTTTTCTTATTTAATTTCTGTGCCCGTATCTAATTAAAATGAAAAGTAAAAAAGAAACGGAGGAGTACCAAATTTGACGTTAGATGGTAAAGTGTGAATATTTTAAAACTCGTTGAGTGGTCGAAGACTAACCACGGGCAAAACCTCACGTCTTCCTCCGTCCAGCCTGTCTCCGGCCCCTGTTCTCCTCCTTCTCATTAACGCCTCATAAACTCCTACGCGTCATCCCGTACCATCGCGTCCGTCTTCTTCCTCCATCCGTGCCCGTAAAATTCCATTCCCCTTTCGATTCCGGGGCCTGGTACTCTCCGGACACTCCGGGGCCGCAATGCGCGTCCTCGCCGTGGCCCTTCTCCTCGCCGCGGCGTGCGCGGCGGCCGGAGAGCTTCCGGAGTTCCGGGAGGCTCCCGCTTTCCGCAACGGCGCGGCGTGCGCGGGCGCGCCCACCATCCACGTCGCGATGACGCTGGACGCCACCTACCTTCGGGGCTCCCTCGCCGGAGTCCTCTCTGTGCTCCGCCACGCCGCCTGCCCGGAGTCCATCGCCTTCCACTTCGTCGCCTCCTCGGCGTCCCCGGCGCGGCGTCTAGCGGCGCTGCGCCGCGCGCTCGCCGCCGCGTTCCCCACGCTCCCCGCTACCGTCCACCGGTTCGATGCCCGCCTCGTCCGCGGGAAGATCTCCTCCTCCGTCCGCCGCGCCCTCGACCAGCCCCTCAACTACGCCCGCATCTACCTCGCCGACCTCCTCCCGCGCTCCGTCTCCCGCGTGCTCTACCTCGATTCGGACCTCCTCGTCGTCGACGACGTCGCGCGCCTCTGGGCCACGGACCTCGGCCCCGACGCCGCCCTCGCCGCACCCGAGTACTGCCACGCCAACTTCACATCCTACTTCACCGACGCGTTCTGGCGGCACCCTGAGTACGCCTCCGTCTTCGCCAACCGGACAAGGACGCCGTGCTACTTCAACACCGGGGTCATGGTCATCGACCTAGACAGGTGGCGCGCTGGCGGGTACACCGCGAAGCTGGAGTACTGGATGGAGGTGCAGAAGCAGGAAGCCAGGATTTACGAGCTAGGCTCGCTCCCACCATTCCTGCTGGTGTTCGCCGGCGAGGTGAAGGCCGTGGAGCACCGCTGGAACCAGCACGGACTCGGCGGCGACAACGTTGCGGGGCAGTGCCGCGAGCTGCATCCAGGTCCGGTCAGCCTGCTGCACTGGAGCGGGAAGGGGAAGCCGTGGCTGCGGCTGGACGCCGGTCGAGCATGCCCGCTCGACGCGCTCTGGGCGCCGTACGACCTTCTCCGACGCCGCGGCGCTCGTGACGACCTCCTCGCCGCCGTCGCGTGACAATGCGGGCCCTACATCGCCGGAGATAGATTCTCTCGCCGTTGGATCGGATCAACGCCAATGCCGGTTTGCTCGGCTTGCAGTTCCTCGAGCAGGTGTCGGCGGTGGGTTGGTGTGGGACACTGACACGTCGGCCCGCTTGGCCCCTCGGCATGGGTCCATTTCGCGGTCCACGTTGTCAGTAAGTCATAATGTGGTTTGTTGGAGTGGCCGTCACGGTACTGACACCCGGGAGGCCCACACGTTGGTGGCGGATGGGTCGAGAGAGATGCCGCCATGGGCTGTGTACAGCTGTTATTTTTTGGCCTGCTGTGGCGATAGATAGATTAGTAGTAGATCCCATTATTTATTTCTTTATGTGCACTGTTTTGCAAATCTGCTTTATAATGCGATATACTAATGCTGTACTGTAATAAAAATGTTTATTGCCACTATAATAAAATTAGGAATGTTTGGAGCTATACTTATAATGTTGTAGTGCATGAATCGGAGGTTAGGAGGTGGAAACTAGAAACAGGAAGTGCTCATGTTGGGAAGTGAGATAAAGTTTGGTGTAACGGTAGCATTGGCACTTTTTAATGCTAAGCACCGCGAGTCGGATGTCGTTTTGCTCTGAGAAAGAAAAGAGGAAACGAGTCTATTTGATGCCGTCTCGTGGCACAAACTCGAATCCAAATTTTCAGGAATCTGATCTGACTTTACCGCTTTGTTTAAGAGCCTGATGCATGGACGGTTTGGTCTCAGTGGAGTCTGGTTGCTGGTTCCATGTGAGTTCGAATGGCTGGTTTCCAAGTGCTCGAAGCGGATCTTCGCAGTAAAGGTGAAAAATTCTTTGCTTGTGTGGTGCGCGAGCAATGGAGCGAAAAGGTCCACTTGCTTTCTGCCTTTTATCCTCGGTTGCTATCAGGTTTCTGGTAAGGGAATGATCGCTCGATTGCAGTAGCGTGGGGGCGTAATGTTGTCTGCAGGCATGCGTTGTTTGCGCAGGATTATGATCAAGATATGTGTATGTAAAGGGAAGGGAAAAGATATGTGTTCCTTGCTGAAGTTGAATTGATTGAATACTCATATTTGTGTAGTAGGCCTAATGGTTGTAGCATCACATTTTTGACATTTCTCTAGTTTTATCGATTGATTATCTGTATAGGTCACATAGTTTCTCATCGCAAAAAAAAAAAGTTTCTTGGTTGTAGCATCCCATATGTAAATGAAGATCTGAATGGAGTGACAACACCTGCACCCGGCATCTTTTGAGGATGGGGACAAAGTGCCGACATACTAGCATCACGCTCGGCCACGCACCAGCTGCAGGAGACCGGTCGGAAGTGAACAAGGATTGTCAGTGCGAGAGTGCCAGGCAATGCGGCTCCTCCGCAATAACACAATCTGGATGTGCTCCTTACATAAGCCAACTGCAAGTCTGAAGATTGATAGTCTTGCTCTGAGCTCAGGACCACCCCTCCAGACCGATAAAAATAGCAGTGCTTCTGGAATGAGGAAATTCGCTTTTGAAAAATGTGTCTCTCGTTTGATGCACACTAATCAAAATTGTGTAGGAAAATGCACGACTTTGTGAAGCATGCTGTTCGACGGATGCAGATCCTAGGAACAAGTCACATACTCTCAGGATCTCAGCGCAGAAAAAAGCCTGGTTGTCGAAACTGTTAATCTGGCCCCGACTTCACATCCTCCACATTCTGCTCGAAGCTCACCTGGGAGTTTACTGAAGGGGAGATGCACTTTTCGTCGTGTAATTGACTAATGTAGCAATTGTATTTGTTCGTGCACAAAATATGGTATGATCCACCAAGTAAAATTACATCCACCAGAGCTCAATTACAACGAACTGATAAGGTTTTGGGACTGTCTCTTTCGGTTCCGTAGCTCATCTAATAGATCAAATCCCCTGTAAGGGAATTCTTTGGTGTCACACTGCAGTCCTTGACCAGGTACCGTGCTTGATCATAGGGACCCAGTATGAAAGCCTGCAACTACCAAAAACGTTGTCTTCACTTCTGAGTGAAAATATAATAATGGTGTCTGCCGCTTGTATGAGACTATGGATGAATAACTGAACTAGTATTGATGTTCTGAGCTTCAGTTACGTTCTATCCTAATTGCAACAGGCCGTGAGGACTTGCAACATTTCACTCGTCTGCTCTTTTCTGAGGCGGTCCGTTCTGTGCTCAACTGGGACAGAGACGAAATCATCTTTGTTGCAGCTTAAACCAGAAGAACAAGAACTCGACGTCGCATGCATGGTAATCATGCACCCATGTCGTGTCTCCGATTATACAGTGTGAGACTAAATTACTATGTCGTGTTGATGGTCACAAACCGCCGGGATCGAAGCTGCGTTCTTCTCCGACCTTTCTTCTGACGGAGCCAGCACAGCTTCCAAGGATGTCCCCTGTCCTTCTTGCTTCAGTCATTTTTCTTCATCTTGCTCCTCTTCTTCTCTCTTCTCCCTTCTCCCTTCTCCCTATCAAATTTCAATGTAGCTCCAGCCCCAAAATTTTCCTTCCAGCCGCTCTTCAGAGCCGCACTTTTTTCTCTGCGGCATCCACACCTTTAGCGATAGATTAGCATAGCAAGTCACCAACAGACATCAGCTTTTCAGCTAGCTTTTCTAGCTGAAAAACTAAAAATTGAAAAGCTGAAACAAATAATTTTTTGAAAAGCTGACTTTTAAAATGCTGAAAAGGTAGCTTTTACAGAAATGAACTAAAAGTTGAAAAGCTCACAGAGAGCTGCTTTTTCAGCTTTTGGTGTGCAAAGAAGCTAAATGTATATTACAAAAGCCAACATCTAAATTTCACCAGCTAACTTTTCAACTAGCCACCAGCCAACTTTTCAACTAGCCACCAGCCAGCTTTTCTAAAAGCTCAAAAGCTCCAGCTCAAACAAAGAGGGCTTAAGGAGCTGTTTGTTTCAGCTTTTCAGGCTGGCTTTTCTAGCTGAAAAGCTGAAACAAACAAAGTTTAGAAACGTTGGCTTTTGAAATGCTGAAAAGCTAGCTTATAAAAAAATGAACTAAAAGCTGAAAAGCTTACCCAGAGCTGCTTTTCTAGCTTTTGGTGTGCAGAGAAGCTAAATATATATTGCAAAAGCCAATAGTCACTACTCTATTAACCAGCTTTTCAACTAGCCATCAGTTAGTTCTAAAAGCTCAAAAGCTCCAGCTCAAACAAAGAGGCCTTAAAGCCTGTTTGTTTTAGCTTTTCAGACTGATTTTTCTAGCTGAAACCTGAAAAACTGAAAAGTTCTGAAACCCTAACTTTTGGAATGCTGAAAAGGTAGCTTCTGAAAAAATGAACTAAAAGCTAAAAAACTCACCCAAAGCCACTTGTTTGGCTTTTAATGTGTAGAGAAGTCAAATATATATTGCAAACCTCTTTATTTAAACTGAAGCTTTTGAGCTTTTAAAAAAGCTGGCTGGTGACTAGTTGAAAAGCTGGCTGATGGAGTAGTGATGGTTGGCTTTTACAACATATACTTGACTTTTGTGCACACTAAAAGTCAGAAAAATAGCTTTGAATGAGCTTTTTAGCTTTTAATTCATTTTTTTCAAAATCTAGCTTTTCAACGTTTTAAAAGTCAGCTTTTTAATTTTCAGCTTTTTAAGCTAAAAAAACCAAACTAAAAAGCTGAAACAAACAGAGCAGCATGTGGCCAAACAAACTCTCCCAACAAAGATTTCGCAGCCACCAATCTTTCGTGTTCCCAACAACTGTGCTAACTAATTACAGTTACAGTTGCGCATCGGCATCACTGTGTTTGTGAAGCTAGAGAAAATGGAAAAGCCGATCGATCGAAGAAGAACCTGCGCTAGTTGTGCAGCGGGTTGGAGCCCTGCGGCACCAGCCTCTTGGACTCGCCGAACACCGCAGCCGCCTCGGCGTCCTTGGCTGCTGCAGTAGGCGGCGCCGTTGACGTCGTCGTCGTTGCGGCCCGCCCGTGCCGCCACACCGTGGCATCGGCTGTGAGACTTCTGTGGCCGCAGCTGAGGGTTGCCAGCTCGCTCGACAGCAGCAAAAGCGTTGCCAGAAGCATCGCTGGTGGCCGGCCGCCCGTGGTACGCCTCTCCATGCTCGGAGTCGGAGAGGCAGGGAGGAAGGTGGATGACACAGAGGTCTCAGGATTTGCAGTGCTTGAATGGATGCTAACGCAGCTGTGCGTGTTGTGTCGTGGGTTTGACGCTCGTCGTACGCGAAGGCTAGAGCAGCTCACGCGCGGTTGGTGGAGCATGCGCTTCGCTGACGACATGAGCTCACCGGCCGGCCGTCCTCTACCTGAAGCGTGAGTGAAAGGAATGTTCTTGTCCCGCACTCTCGTGATCGTGAGGCCAGGAAAGCGATGATTTGGAGGTGGTCCGCGGACTCCACGAAACAGCTGCAGCGGACCTAACCGCATGCCGGTGTCGTGCAAATTGCACGCGCCTAATTAGTCGGGCAAAGCCTCCAATTGTGGTGATGGTTATATGCCTGTTTTGGTGGCCATTTCCTTGCATCTGTGGAGCAAGGTCAGATGTCGGCCGTCCAAAAGGCCAACAATACTGACCTTTTGTCAGCGAAACTTGGTAGCTAATGTTTTTTCGTTGGCGCCATTGCTAACAGATAATTCAGCTGTTGATCTGTGTTTGGAATCTTGCTTGCGCCACACTTGAAAGCTTCAAAAGCGGTGGTACCCAATTTCGCTGTTGTCAACTTTGGTTTGATCCCATCGCTCTCACATTAACTTTGTTAGACTTTAGGTACGCAAATCACCTAAAAAAATTCATGACTTGTATGTCATGATCCTGCACTTTAAAGATAACAGAACTCTCTCTCCCTTTTTCAAGGGAAAAGATGGAACAACTTGCTTTCTTTGCCAGGCAAGGGCCTTTGTGTCTAGCGACCTTGACTGGTGGATCAGCTTAGCACCAAATTAAGTATCCAATTAGTTAGGCCTTTTGAGCTCATAAATAGAAAACATAGGGGCTTCTCTCTGGTCGGCCCAACCAAGGATGTGCGACACAATTAGGAGTATACTTCTCCAAACGGACGGCCCGGCCCAGCTCAGCTTGGGCACGAAAAAGCCTGGCGCATTTAATTTTGGTCCGACACGACCCACTTCGTTATCAAACTGTGCCGTGCCCGCTCATGAGCTCAAGCTCTGACTCATGACACGGGACGAAAATGCTAACCCATGCCGGGCTGGCCTAATTGGCACAACGGCCCAATAGACGCGGCAACCCGATAGGCGCCACGATTTGACGATCCGAAGACCCCACATCCGGCACCCTCTACGGTGCGGCGAGGGTGGCAGCACCGTGGGAGGGGCGTGGCCGGTTCACGATTTCTTAAACCCTGCGTGTGCGGAGGTGGAAGACGACAATGGAGCCTTGTCCGGTTGTCCCCATGACCAATTGCACTAGGGCATAGGTGCTCCTTTTTCTCTTATCCAATATGTTGCTGCAGCAAATATGGATCCAAATTAAGCAACAATCAGTTGCACTGTAAGTTTAAACTGGTGAGAAAAATAAATAATTCACTTATAATTCAAAGTCAAAATCTCTGTCTCTAATACAATATTAATCTACTAGAAACCAATCAGTTATCCTAAAAATGACGAGAAGAGAAAAGTTGGGCAACTTACTTACTCCTTCCGTTCTTAAATTGATATCGTTATTGACTTCAAATGTGTAAAATTTTAAGTTGTGATTCAAACAACTCTAATAATAAATTAAATTATAATAAAATATATAATATTTATCAATTTTTTTTAATAAGATAAGTAGTTAAAGTTGATATTAGAAATCAATGACGATAGCAATTTCAAAATGGAAAGAGTACGACTTCAGCATCCAGTTCCAAATGCAGGCGTCCCCAGCAGAGTCAGTGGACCAGGTTGCACGCTTTATGTTAATTACTGGAGAAAATAATAATTGAAGAAACCATGCATATGTCATCCCGGGCGGTCATCCTCAAGGCGTGTACCAGTGGTGAAGCCACATATAGTTGTTGGTATCATCTGACATCGAAGGCTTTGTAAACTTAATGTGTAAAACACTGTTTAAACATCAATTGTACAGCTAATGATACCATTAAAAATAAAGGTTGACACAAATGCTCCGCTGCGCTGGCTTCGCCCCGCCGGACGTGTACTGAGAATTCTTTGTTCTCTTCCAACACGTAAAGCTTGGGACGGCAAGCCACGTGCGCTGTGACGCTTCCATATAACCTAATGAGCAATAAACTGGAACCTGAGCCGGTCTCCTGCAGACACGGACCACGTGAACCTTGCAATTTGTTAAACCCAATGATAACATATCTTGCTTTGTGGGAAGATATCACATTTTATGTTTGCGAGGAGGAGTAAACACCAGAGGTCGGGAGCTCCTCATTGTTTAGTTGCCTCTATCTCCTTCTTGCTAGAGCTGAGCTTGCTAGTTGTGACTGCAATCTCGTGGAAGGAGTCATCTCCAACATCACAAAAGAATTTCTAGGATCTCGGAATTCACATCGATTCTCGCTCCAATCGTTTGTGCGGTTGGCTCTTGGCTGCTAATGCTGCGGCATAAAAAAAGTTAGGAGCAAGTTCGGGTCTGTTTGGTTTAGTTTACTGCTATAACAGTGGTAATCCACGCGTCTTTAGCAGTATGCTCCACATGTGGTACTCTCAATTTGTTACTAAATTTTACTATACTTGTTGCTGAGAGTTAATTAGCCATATGTTTTGTGACAAATCACATTTAACTAAAATTAGGTATGATAAAGTTAGGTATTCTCTCCGTTTCAAAATAAGTGTCTTTTTATATTTTCAAACATCTACCTTTGATTTGATCGTTCGTCTTATTCAAAAAGTTTGTAAAAAAAATTATTTATTTTATTGTGAAATGGTTCATTATTATTGACTTGTTTATTTTTATATTTTTGTAATTTTTTTTAATAAAACGAATAGTCAAATAATAATTTTAAAAAGTCAAAATCGGACGGAGAGAGTACCAACTAAACAGATCCGCATCTAACTACAACCTTTAATGCGAGTCATGATTGCTAAGCAGTAGTTTCTCCGTCTCAAAATATTTTTTTTTTAAGATTTTCAAATATTTCTTTTGATCATTGGTTTTATTCAAAAGATTTGTAAAAAAATTATTTATTTTATTGTGATATGATTTATTATTAGAAATACATTGAGCTTGACTTGTTTATTTTTTCATATTCGTACAAATTTTGAATAAAACAAATGATCAAATAATAATTTCAAAAAATTGAAAACGTCAAATTATTTTGAGACAGACACTTCGTTTCTGCTGCCTTGCCTGCAGGATCGCCATTGTGACCGGCGGAAACAAAGGCATCGGACTAGAGGTATGCCGGCAACTGGCTGTCAACGGTATCACCGTCGTTATGACAGCTAGGGACGAAAATCGGGGCGTGGCAGCTGTCGGTACGCTCAAAGGGCTGGGGCTGTCCGATGTTCTGTTCCAGCAGTTGGATGTAACAGATGCTTCCAGCATCGCTCGGTTAGCGGATTTCCTGAAGTCACGTTTTGGAAGCTTGGACATCATGGTAAACTTTCCTTCCTTTCTTTGAGAATTTTCAATTTTTACCACTAAATACGTTAGCTTTTTAATTTTTAACACTCAATTTATAAGCCTTTCAATTTTTACCACTAAATATGTTTTCACTTCAAAATATACAATTTCTTTAAAGTTTTAATTATTTTCATTGTTTTATATTGTGTTAAAATAAACAAAATTTGAGCTTAAGTGATGCTAATAGTATAATAAACATAATATAATAAATATATTACATTATTACACAATATAATAACATAATATAAAACAATAAAAATGTTAAATTTTTAAAGAAATGGTATGTTTTGAAGTGAAAAACATATTTAGCGGTAAGGATTGAAAGGCTTATAAATTGAGTAGTAAGGAATTTAGTGGTAAAAATTGAAAAATCTCCCTTTCTTGTCTTAGAGGAATGAGGATTCAATTCCCACTGCTTTCTATGCCACCATCTAACAAATATTACTTCCTTGTTAACCCACATTTTCCCTTTTAAGAGGTCTTTGCAAAAACCTTCCCTATC
>BCLF01000004.1:2353241-2375525 GCA_001602275.1 Zoysia japonica
CATTTCTTTCAGAGAACTTATTTTTCTAAAGAAGTCTATGATGAAGAACAAATAAACCATGCCAAACAGTCATTAGTGTGATGTTGGTCCAGTATGGCACAAGACGACTCAGTTGGACCCTTTGATGTGTCTGAAGTCTCACATTTTAGCCGTTCAATTTTGCCAATGAAATTTATATGGTAAATTCTAAAATAGACCAAAATGATTGTGAACTATTTATTTAAATTTATCTCGATGCTTAAATTATTCTTTTACCTTATGGACGTAAAAATTCTCTAGTAATTATTAATTATTGTGTCATTCATAGTGTATTTTGGTAAGTATCAATAATTAAGGACATGTTATCGGTTAATATTAATTTGTTTTTTCATATAATATGTTTAAATTAACGGCGGAGATCGAATTCATGACTTACCTCTTAAGAGTTAAAATAAGAGCATTTGGTCTATCATAGAAGGCCTCATTTATATTCAACTTCAATTTGTTTATATTCTGTAGGGGTTTTCCCTGTAATTCGATAAAAAAATCTGCAAAAGAAAATAGGGTTGCTAAAATGTTCAATGACAGAGGACAGAATTCTAATCCAAGGCCACACAAATGCGCGGGGCAGGGGCCGCTGGCATGAGCGCGACCACTGAGCAGCCACCTATTCACAACCAACCACCAATATAGGACAATGAATCTAGGAGCATGTACGCATCGACCAGTATCTGAGCCAATTATCTCCATACACTCCCCTTCAGTACCCAACCTCGCGGTGACTGCTCATGGAGGGCTACATTTCCAATTCCCCCAACACGAGGTACGCATGCCATATCTCCATGCTCCAGCTTGTTCAAATGATTTCTAAGACGAATTTGATCAAGTGTTCACGGCTACCTGTCAGTTTTTTCTTCTTCTATGAGTTGCCGAGACATGGTCCTTAATACGTAACGCGCCGTATGCCACTCGCGGTGGACAGGATCGCTGTGGTCACCGGCGGGAACAAAGGGATTGGGCTCGAGGTGTGCCGGCAACTGGCCCGCACCGGCATCACCGTCGTTCTGACGGCAAGGGACGAGAAGAGAGGCGCGGCGGCCGTCGAGAAGCTCAACGAAGCCGGGCTTTCCGAAGTCATTTTCCATCAGCTGGATGTCACTGACGCTCAGAGCATAGCTCGGTTTGCTGATTTCTTGAAAGCCCGTTTTGGGAGGCTGGACATCCTGGTAGGTTGCCGTTCAAGCTTTCTTGATGTTTTGATATGGCAGAATACTGTTACGGTTAGTGAAATATTTGTGTGTAGGTTAATAATGCTGCGGTTATTGGGGTTGAGTACGTGCAAGATCCTGTTGATGATTCAGTCACGAGCGAGGAAAAGGTGAGATTATTAGTGTTGTAACCGTGTAAGGCCGCGAACACTGCTGCAAATCCCGTCGCTGCATCTTACTCCTCAAGACGCCTTCTGAACTCGTATTTTACGCCACTCTGAACGATTAGTTTATGTTTGGTGCGTACACCAGTTCAGTGGCATGGATGGAGCTCAGAGAATTGAATGCATGCGGAAAAATTCTCGGGAGACTTACGACGCTGCAAAGGAAGGTCTACAGACAAACTACTACGGCACAAAGCATGTGATCGAAGCCTTGCTTCCTCTGCTGCAAGCATCCCCTGATGGGAGAATCGTCAACGTCTCCTCTATTTGGGGACTCCTAAGGGTAAGTTCATCATTCAGACCACAGCATTCCAACCTGCTCCACGGTGGCTAGTTCAATTACGTCGTGTGTAATATGTGCTAGTATTAAACCTGGAAAGTTCTTTGATCGCGGTCCAGCTATTCAGCAACGAGGAGCTGAAGCAGGAGCTGAACGACGTTGAGAATCTCACCGAGGAGAGGCTGGACGAGGTGCTGGCCAAGTTCCTCAGAGACTACGAGGCCGGCGCCCTGGAGTCGCAGGGGTGGCCGATCGCGTTCTCGGCGTACAAGGTGACCAAGGCGGCCATGAACGCGTACTCGAGGATCCTGGCGAGGAGGCACCCTGAGCTGCGGGTCAACTGCGCGCATCCTGGCTTTGTCAAGACCGACATGACCATAGCTTTGGGTCTCCTTCCGCCGGAGGAAGGCGCAGCCTATGTGACGAAGGTGGCGCTGCTGCCCGCCGGCGGACCAACCGGCAAATACTTCGCGTTGGGCGAGGAGGCGCCGTTCGTGTGACGCCGCCACTGGCTGGCGATGGTGCATATGTATCTACTGGCACTATCGTATATGTATCCGTGTTCTTTTTATAAAAAAATAAGACAGGAGCGTTCATAATTAGACAATTTGTCGAAATGATTCTAAATAATAGTAAGTTACTTCATGCAAATTAATATTAGCAAATTAAAATATCTATCTCATATTCTTATTTAATTTTTATATAAATATTTTAAATAGGTATTGTAACTAGTAAAAATTAACCCACCGGTTCAAGCCTAAGAAAGACCCATGGATTCAAATCCACAAAATAAAAGCCACTCTAACCCATCCAAATCCAACTAAATCCAGCCCAACCCAACCCACTGTATGTTAGAACACGTCACTACTTATCCAGAAAATTCCAATTATAACCCAACTCACTTAACCCTTTAAGCCCAACCCATTAGCAGCCCTACGATGGGGTACGTACATGGCTATATTTTTGCGCATCAGATTATCAGCAGTATTGAGCTGCATGCACCAACTAGTTAACATCAAAAGCTTAATTTGATGAGAAAATGTAGGCAATTCATTTAAGCCCCGCTTGAAACAAAGGAAAGAAAAACATAGGAATAAAAAAACGTAGGAACGAAGAAAACAAAGAAATGAGAAAAAGTAGAAAAACTACTGAAATAAAAAACACAGGAATACAATCTCATGGTTTTTGGAATGAAGGAACTTGTAACACAGGAAACAAAAATAAAAATGATAAACATATATCAAAATCAAATTTAGATCTATTAAATAAATTATTGTAATATTCTAATGATGAATGTTTAGAACAAAGGGATATAGATATAGGAACTAGGAGTACAATTATTATTATTTAAGCCATTTACGAATCTCTTAACACTTTTAATTGCTCATTTCTTTCTCCGTAGTAGTAGTAGTAGTAGTAATAATAATAATAATAATAATAATAATGCAAGCATTTTATAAATCTCTTAACACTTTTAATTGGTCATTTCTTTCTCAATTACTTTTAGTTAATCATCCATACACTAAAATGCTTGCATGCTAGCCACTGTAGTCTCCACGGTGAACGGGCAAAGGAAATTTTCCTTTAGCTCCAACCTCATTTTTTCTTTCCTTTGTTTCGTGAAAAGCTCTCACCATTCCTTAGGAAAGGAATTCATCATTTCTCCATTCCAAACATTAAATATAGGAAACAATCCTATGGAATGGATTTTTTTGAAATTTCTTTGAATTTCCTTTGATGCAAACGGGGCCTTATACTCTAACACTCTCCTTCACGTGCAGCTCTCGTAGGCACAAACGTGAAATAGAAGTATGCTACAATTTATTTTTAATAAATCATATCTGTCAGAATTCAAACTCGAAGCCTCTGACTCTTATATCATATTGAGTTGAATGCACCAACCAGTTCACTTAAAACTTAAACCGACGAGGAAAGGTGCATGGCGTGGCAGGGAATAAACCGACACTTCCATCTCTATTAGCAGTTGGAGCGTCACTGTGCATCGCGTGGCAGGGAATAAACGGGCACTTCCATCTCTATTTTTGCGCACAGCAAATGCGCGCGGGTGGCTGCGGTGTTCTCTGCGTACAAGGTTCCCAAGACGACCATGAACTCGTTCGTACTCGACTCTCGAGGATCCTGGCGAAGCGGCGCCCCATGCTGCACCTCAACTGCATGCATCGACCCCGGCAACGTCAAGAACGTCAAGAATGACATGACCTTGAACTCCGGCGTCCTGGCGCTCAAGGAGGCGCGAGCAATGTGACGAAGGTGGCCGTGCTGCCCAGTGCCCGCCGGCGGACCCACCGGCAAGTTCTTCACGTTGGTTGGGAGGCGCCATTCGTGTAATTAATCGTGTGACACTGCCGCCGGGCTAATCTGCACCTGGCTGTTAATTAGTAACAGCGTGCTGGCTTTAATGTTCGTTGTTTCCTTTGCAAGTCTAAAACTTTGCATATAATGTTGAATTTTGGGACATTCCTAAGTCGCGAAGGCTGCAAGAGGCACCTGTACATCCATCCCATGCATGCACAGCCTAGTAATATAGGAGTATCACTTACTCCATCCAGAGCAAATTACTTATTTCTCCCTGTTTTGAGAAGCTACGCCTCATTTGTCCCTAAAAGTTTGTACTTCTCATATATACCCAAATTCTAAAACTCTATCCCTTTTATCTCCTTTTTCCATATTTTTTGAGTTTATAGATAGTTTTACCCTCAATAAGCTATTCCTCATTTACCTTCAAATTAAATAAATGAAGAAAAAATTATTTATGTTTTTTCAGATTAATAATTAATCGAAAGTCAAGATAATATGAATAATATAATAATATAAGAACATAAGTACCCAACAACACTAATTTATAACATTATAAAAAATAACTTAACACATTCATAATATCATTCAAAATAATATAGTAATAATATGTAAAATTAGTATTGTTGCGTACTTATGTTTTTATATTATTATATTATTCATAATATCCTAGCTCTTGATTAATTAGTAATTTGAAAAAAACATAAATAACCTTTTTGTCCATTTATTCAATTTAGAGATAAATAAAGAATAGTTTGTTGAGGGTAAAATTGTCCACATACTCAATAAAATATGGAAAAGAGGGATAAAATGGATAGTATTCCGGTATATAAGAGAAGTAAAAACTTTTAGTGACAAATAATGATTGCTTCTCAAAATAGGGGGGAAATAAGTAATTTGCTCATCCTAATATAAGTTTACTTTTGAATTCTATGCTAGGAGTATCTACTAGCTTTGACCAATAATTTTTAAATTCATCATAAAAAATACTTTTAAAATATATATATTTATTATTAATAATGATTACATTTATAAAATTCTTTAGTCAAAGATAGATTTAACGTAAACATATTTCACGAGTATGCTGAGTATGCACGAAAAATCCAAGTACTAAGTTAATCCGATTAGGTACGTATTTATGGATAGGTTCTGACATGGTGGACTTTTCATAACGACGCTGTGGACAATTTCGCTAAAAACTCTTATAATTAAGTATTTTAAGATAACATAATTTAATTTCCAACAGCTCAAGGTAATGGTTTCTGCAAGTGGGTGGCCGGGGAGAAAATGAGTTGACCTGATCCATGTCTTTTTTATATTCAGGCCTCAACAAAAAGCGGCCATACATGACGTCCCCATGCCAAAAAAGGAAGCATTTAGGCTGAATGGCAACATCGAGTCCAACTAGTAGCCGCTGCTGAATCACACCGGATTTGCTGCTCATAGCGGACAAAAAATTATGTGGCGCCCGGTGCGGATCTCAATAACAGTTTACTCTCTCCGTTTCTAAAATTGATGTTATTTTTGCCTTTTAACATTAACTTTGAGCATTCCTCTTATTCAATTTTTTTTTATAAATATCATATATTTTGTTATAATTTGATATATCATTAAAATTATTTGAATCACAATTTCAAATTTTACATATTTGAATAAATTTTTTTGAATAGAATAAAGTTCAATTTACTCCCCTCAAGTAAAATCAAAGTTCAAATAACCCCTTAAACTACGTTGGTTTATTTTACCCATTAAAACATGATTTTGGGTCAATTTACCCTTTCATGAAATTTGTCTTTTTTTTAATTTTTCATGCACAAACATTATATTAAGATGAAACTTTACGAAATGATAAATCACATAATAACGCATATTAGAAAAATATGTCGTTAATTTTTTAACATTATTTTGCATAAAATTTTTGTATCCCCAAGATTAATTTGCTACTATTAAATAATTTTTCCTATAAAAATAATGATAAAAGTTATATCCATTTTTTTAATATGCATTATGATGTGTTTTATCATATCGTAAAGTTTTATCATGCTTGTGTATAAAGAATTAAAAAAAGATAAATTTTATTAAGGGTAAATTGATCCAAAATCATGTTCTGATGGGGGTAAAATCAACCAAAACATAATTTAGAGGGTTATTTGAATTTTAGCTATACTTGAGAGGAGTAAATTGGACTTTTTTCCTTTTGAATAAGACGAATAATCAAAGTTAAAGTTAAAAGTAAACAACGACATCAATTTAAGAACAGAGAGAGTATATATTAACTATATATAATTAATATTAGTACTTATAGTTAATATTAGGATAAAGTTCAAATTTACTCTCTCAAGTATAGCGAAAGTCCAAATAACATACTAAACTATGTATTTTACACCATCAAAATATAATTTTGGATCAATTTACCTTCTCATGAAATTTATCTTTTTTAAATTCTTTATACACAAGCATAGTCTTCAGATGAAACTTTACCATGTGATAAAACACATCATAATGCATATTGTTGTTACTATAAAATTCAAGAATCCCGAACATGCATAGCCAAATATAATATTATCGGACCCGAAGTCACCATTGAAGGATCGCGGTACCTTCTGTAAGAAGGTCTGTTAAAAAGAGCAGCAACCGACACGATCAAGACCTCATTTGACACCACCAAAGCTCTCATGTAAGGCAATTTAATCTCAGATTTATGCACACTACTAACCCCAAGGTTATGTAACTAGTAACCCCCTGTATTTATAGACATTATGGCTTATAAACAGCCACTTTTTAACTCTTCATCCCTTGAACTATAAAAGAGAAACGGGGAGAGACCCTTAGGAGCATTTATATACTCACCCAAGTAGCGCTCATTCACCTAGGACACCTTCTATTCCCTCTTGGAAAGACATTTTACTGGTTATTCGTCACCTCATATAATACACGTCACACTGCACGTAAGGTTATTATCCTTCGGAGGCCTGAAGCAGTCTAAATCCTTGTGTCTCTCTCTTAATAGATTTTTATACTAGCAATGCGTCTTAACCAAATATCTACCGATCCCGATCCGTAGGTCGAGCGTCAACGCATATTAAAAAATGGTTCATCATTTTTATAGAAAAAGATATTTAATAGTAAATTAATATTTGAGATACAAAATTTTATGCAAAATAATGTTAAAAAATTCCTGACGTATTTTTTAATATGCAGTATGATGTGCTTTATCATTTAAAAACAAATTTTATGAGAGGTAAATTGATCTAAAAATCATGTTTTGACGAGTAAAATAAATTAAAACATAGTTTAAGAGTTATTTAAACTTTGATTATACTTGAAGAGTAAATTAGACTTTATTAAGATCCGTTTGCCGTACAATTTTTTTCCAAGCCTCCAACAATTCTGTGCTGGACACGGCAACGTCCACGTCCAGGCGCCGGCGACTTCGCGTACCAAGCCACGTAAGCGCGCCGGCGCGCGCCGGCGACTTCGCGTTCAATAATTGAGTCCGTGTCATACAGATGTGACGTAACTCCTGATATGTTAATGTTGCACGACCCAGGTTGTGCGGATCGATCATTCGTTTACTGGAGCGTGCACGTAACCACTCAACAGTGGAGTGCGTGCGTGCACGCATGTAGGAGTAGAAAGTAGCAGCCAAGACGATCAGTTCCCCCAGAATCTGGCAAGCATATTAACTAACTTAATCCATCCAAGATCATATAGGAGTATGCCACATTACGCTAGCTACGTCACTGCCCACCAACGCATGTGCTCAGGCTCAACGTGTCACTAGTACACCGGGGAGCAGTGCCGGCTCTATTGTTGTCGTACCCTATTTTTAAGATAACTTGTGAATACCGTATTAATCCTTAAATCAATAGTTGACACACACGTATATTGTAGATACAAAGCTCACACTATTATTATTACATATATTGTCTCAGACAGAGTTATACATATAATGTCTTACCTTACAAATCAGCGAAGAGTACAGACGTACTTGCATGAAGAATGAGTCCTACTCATCGCCATCCAACGCGGCACTGTCTTCTTCGTCTGAACGTCAACACCAAAGATGAGTACGAAATGTACTCAGCAAGTCCTAATCCGAACAAAGCTGTATTCATACATACAAGGCCAACAAAGAAATGTTATAGTTTTCTTTAGCTAAAGCAAATTTTATGCGGGCTTTTCTACAAACAGGTTTATAAAGCAGAAAGACAATTATTTTTATTCTATAAATATTTTAGGGGTTCGACTTGAGAAAGAAGTCAACCCTCTCGCCAGTTCCCCATTTTTAGCTGGATGGGGCTCCACTCTCTCAACCAGACACTTTTTAAAACACTAGTACCTACATCCACATACACTATCAAAGAGATAATCAAGACTAATCAAAGTGAGCTGAAACTATAGTGTGTCAATATCATGATAACGGTTATTTCGGATGGATTAATACACTCTGCAGAGGCTGTATATTGTACCTACAGGCTACGCTCCTCTTAATCAACAGAGTCACATAATATTCACTACAACGCACGCTAAAGTATCCCCAATGTCCAACTTAAGATGTATACAGAGGTCATCTCTCGAGGTAGCCCGACGACGTGATAGTACATTTTCGTAGCCAGACCCTAAGTTTAAGACATCCACATCTGCTCCTTGGACCTCGCACATAGACGAGTTTATTACAAAACCAGGGGGCTATACCGATGGACAATACGATCATATGGCATGGGCTATTGCTGTAATCGAAGACCAGACCATGAGGATCTCACGTCTGCTCTTGCGGCTTGTGTCTCTCGACTGCCTAAGGTGTCATTGCGGATAACCAAAGGGGTGGAGTGAGTCTCGTCCAGACAGGTTCTATGGTTGCACAAAATCACTACGTTGAGGTCCGATGAATCAGTCTTTATGTGACAGAGGCGACGCTCATTCACGACAGGTGGACAAGTCCAAAGCCTAACACCCATCACAACATATATTACTAAGAGCCCGCCCCACGACAAAAAACAATATCTCTTCCCATTACCTAGCACCAATTTGCACTCTCACCCAAACCCACTTGATTTAACTCACGCCACCAAACTCTATTTAACTCGTTTGATAAATGATGAGTATATGATAAGGTGAAGTGTAGCTCCACATAAGTGTTCATAAGCATTCTAATTCAAGGCAACTTTTCAAACATCAAAAGTATTTAATGACGGAGTCCCTATGGTTTAACAAGAAATGGTGATCAACTTTGTAACAAGGTAATACTTAATAAAAGCAAGTAGCTAACATAACTATAAATATATTAATAGCAAATAGGATATTATCTACACAATGATTTGAACATACACATTTATAGACATGCAAGCATAAGGATCCTATAGGTGCATAGCAAAATTCTATGAGCAACATGGTCAAGAGACTAGGACTTGCCTTCGAAGGTGTCCTCATGCTCTGGGTCATCAGCCTCCTCGTACTCCGGGTTATCGGCCTCCTCGTCTTCGAGCGCTTCGTCGTCTACACGAGAAAATGACAAAACGTAACTGCGGCGAAAAAGCGATCAATTAAAAGAATCAAATAAAATCAAGACAAATAGAAGATCTCAGAGCAATGGGTGGCTCTAATAGATAGGGCTTGGGATCATGGTTCTAATGGTGCAAAAATCTCGGTGAACGGGGATGGTATGTGAAAATGGTACTAAAAATAATGTGAGGGCTTTTTTGTAATTTTCCAAAAATTAGAGGGCTAATTAGAAATTTGTGGTAATTAAAAGGGTCTTTGCAAGGTGGGCCTTTATTTGTAGGGGTGTATTTACAAAGTGGGAATTTTTTGAGATTTTTGGAAATTTATTTGGAGGTAAAATGGCTTAGGAATAAATTTTTATGTGCAATAGTGGGGTGCGCCTAGCAGTTTCTATGGTGTGGCTGACAAGTGGGTCCTGGACCCATTGGTCAGCCAGTGCGCAGGCAGCGTGTAGCTGCCGGGTGGCACGCCGGAAGTTGCGCGCGGGTGCCGAGAACCCGCGTGCGCGACCATCTTGGCCAGGCATCGTGTGACGGCGACCGACGACGTGGAGGTGCGACGGGGTTCGACGCGGAGCTCTGGTGAGGCCGGTGTTCCTTGGCCGGCTTGCCGGAGGGAGTGTGGGAAGGCTCGAGATGCTAAGTGCACGGCGCAAAGGGGCGGGCAGTGGTGGTCGGCGGGGAATTTTGGGTGGCGGCGTGGGTGGCTGGAGTTGGGGAAGAAACGGAAATCCTCGGAATTTCGGCAAGGAGGAGGTGGCTCAGACCTCTGAACAGTGGCAGGCGCGCGGTGGGAGAGAGGAGAGCCCTATTATGGCTTTTGTAGCCGTGGGGGGCCTCGGGCGCAGGTGCGACGCTCGCTAGCTGGCTCGGCGGAGCAGTGCCGCCATTGATGACGGCGTAACTCGCCGTCCGAGCCCGCGCGTCGTACGGGAGCGGCGCGTGTGCGTCGAGCGGCTGCGCGCTGTGCCATGCTGTGTGGGCTCCACCGGCGCCGGTTTGTCGCCCACATGGCCGGCGTTGTGGTGGCGCCAGTGGGGGGTCGTACCGGGCGGCGTGTGCATTCACTGCTCGTGCTCTCGAGGGGAGGGAGCACGGCGAGTTAAGATGGCGAGGCTAGGTGACTGTGCGCAGGCGACTAGATGGCGGGGCGGCACGCTGGCGGCAGTGTGTTTGGTCGGGCGACGCACGACTTCAATGCGCCATGTCGGCCGCAAGGGAGAAGGGGGTTATGGTCGCGGCTGCTAGCGGCTAGGTGACAAGACGGCTAGGTCGGCCGGCAGCGCGTCGTGTGCGGCGGCGGCGGCTATGGCGCGGGGTTGAAAAACCCTAGCCGGGCCTTCTGTGCTGCTGGGCCGCGGTGCGGCCTATGCGGGAAAGGAGCGAGGCTGCGAGCTAGGCCTAAGAGAGGTGCACGGCCCACCTAGGGAAAAGAAGAAAGAAATTTAAATTTAAAGAAAAAGGATTTTCGAGCAAACAAATTCGAATGAAACTCCAAAAATTCGAAAATCGAATCAAGCACTTGACAAGATGAATTTTTAACTTTCCTGAAAAATTTTCTTTTTATGAGTTGGTCATTTTATGTGAGATTTTCTTTTAAATAAATAAAGAAAGAAAGGGGTGAATAGGCAAAATTGCTAAGGAGGTTTTTATTTTGAATTTAAATTTTATGGGTATTACAATTGTTTGTAGGGCCTAATATGAAGCCCTTCAAGACGAGTACCGTAAAAATAATCTATATGCACTATTAATTAGCACTTCAAAAAATGGACATTTAAGAGTTAAAACTTCAATAAAATTCATTAAGCAATAAAATATCTAAGAACAAATGACAAAAAAAATATGAACTAATGTCCCAATGACCCAAAAAAAATTCAAGCATCCTTGTTGGTATAATTTTGAGCCACTAATATAATAGAAAATAATTTTGCTACTTTCCACTGGAGTTAGAACGAAACTTTGATGGGCAATAACATTTATGCAATAGTCCATAAAGTTAAAACAAAATAATATAAAACATAGTTTAATTAGAGATAAATAGATGAAAATATAAATAGAAAAAAAATATCACACCACCATCCTATGGGCCTTCATACATAAAAACATAGTAGAACAATTAGAGCATGACTAATGACTATTGGTAGTAGGAGTATATGTGAGTTTGTAGTAATAACTTTTTTTTACATAATGCATATACATACACTTTAAAATTTGAGGCCCTCTTTAGGCTGGGCCCTAGGCTGGCGCCCCTATGGCCATGCCTCTAAGCCGGCACTGCCGGGGAGCCTCATCCGATTCGCAAGTCTTCAATTAATGGTTGATTCGAGCTAGTAAGGCAATTTTGCTTTCCAGGCTGTGCTTGTTGACTATTTACCAGTGCGAGCAATATAATGTTACACGTACAAATATATCTTACAAACTACTTACGTGTAATTAACTCACGATAGAAATTGTCTATGATGTGTTGATTTCACTATTTATAAGGATAGTATATAAGTAGTTTGTAAGATTTGTTTGTAAATATTATAGCATTCCTCTTACCGATGCAGATAGGCTAGAATGTAATTTTATTTTCTAATAAAGTGAAAAAATCATTTATAGCAATATAATTCATACAAGACATTTGACATTATTCTTTGAAATATAGTACAAACATACATACTCACATACAATGTAGTTGACACATACGTACTTTCACTTTAACAACTCGTCCGTACATGAGAAACAGAAATCAAACACTCCTTGTTTATGGCGTGCATACTACTACCACCAGCTGTGACGTTTCAATAGCAAGCAGCCAAACAACTAAGTTACATACATCTCACCTAATACTTAATATTGTAATAACCAGAGATAAATTTTAAGATTTTGGTGCGAGTTGAATATGAAATCCATCTGGAAATCCTAATCCAGGAGAAAGCACCATGTTGCCTCCACCAATCACCTTCCAGCTGTCCATACACAAGAGGAAAGATCCTAATTGAGTTTGGGTGTCTTACGCTAGCTAATATCCTTTATATGCAGGTAACTAACATCCATTGGTCGAGCAGAATTACCTATACTTTGTAACCAAGCAGTGAAGGAAGATGGCCATTTGAAGCTTTGCAAAGTCAGCACCAACACAGAACCTCAGTCCTGATCCAAAGGCAATAAAATCCTTCGAGCCTCCAACCGGTTCAGAAATACCCTGCATAATGACCTTTCGAGTTGATTACATTGCATTTTTATTTATTTCAGGAGCACAAAAATAGTCATTTCCTTCTACAAAAGGCCAGTTAATTTCATTATCGCAAAAACAATTGTCATTTTCTATTTGAAATAAGAAAAATAAATATAAATATTTCATAAACTGCTAGAGTGTTAGTACATGAGAAATTGTGTCAATGTATGAAGTGTTTATATCGTATGGTGGAAGTACTATTAACTTTACAAACCTTCCATCTCCAAGGGTTGAATGTGTTTGGGTCCTCATAAGTAGTAGGATTGAGATGAACTCCCGACGGACAGATCATCAGTGTCCACCCCTTAGGAATAGTGAAGCCTTCACAAGAGCATACCATGTGTTAATGCCGTAAAATGGGAATGGAGTCTCTCTCTTTCTCTTTCTCAAAATTGTAAAGAATTGAAATATATACCTTTTATGTGAACATCTCGTTTCGCTTTCCTAAACATAACCGGGGCGATATTGGCTAGCCTTAATGATTCATGTATTACCTTCAATAAAAAAAAAGAGGGACACCCCATTTTGTCATTGAACTCTAAAGAATTTTGAATCCTTTGATTAGATATTAAAATGAACGCTAGTTCCAACATACATTAGAGGTGAATTTCATGGACTTATATTCATCCCATGTGATGTCTGAGTCTGGATTAGCCTTTACTTTTCGGATTTGCTCGTGCTCCTCCTGCCAAACAGATTGTTATTAGTGCGGAATAGAATGCATGGTAAAATTAAACCCTAATTTGCCAACCCTATAAAAGGCCCGAAGAGATATGTCGTTAGTTTATTTACTTACAACTAGTTCTTGTAGTGCTTTAGGGTTGTCCGTTAAGAACTTGATCACTGCCGTTAGTCCAGATGATGTTGTCTCAAAGCTCGCAAAGAGCAGAAGGAACAGGAGGTTCAAAGCAGCTTCTTCAGTAAGCAGAGGCTTCTCTTTCTTTAACTCATCGATTACAACATCAAAGAAATCCTTCCCTTTTCGTGGCTCTGCGTTATTTCTCTCATCAAGCAGTTGTGTCAGGGTCTTAATGACATTCTTGCGCCCCTACAAGATGGGTCATACACATATATTATTATTATTATTATTATTATTGCAACGAATATTTGTGCATGATCATTTTTTTTGTGATCGATTAATTGTACCTGCATACAGCTGTGAAATGCAGTTCCGGGAATGTTGAGTGGAAAAGACATGAATCCTCTAGTGAACGCATCGTAATGTTTCCACAGCTCCCCCGATGATTCTGACGCCTCATAGCTGATCAACCATTTTGCTGTAACGCTGAATATCATCTGCAGAAAAAAATACACATGAGAATGACAACCAGGAGAATGAAATTTTGGATGAAAATAGTGCTGGCGTCGTTGCTCGGTCAGGCAAAATGGCACGAGATTGGTGCATACTGAGGAAGGATCGAGAAACATCAACGCATTGTATACTACGTACGCTGGAAATGGCTGTTTTGAGCTCAATGCTTGGTCTCGCAAGCCAGGACCCCAGGCTAGTGTTCGCCGCTCTCTGCACATCATGGATCAAACACAGCCTAAGATTTTCAGGGCCAAATACTCGAAGGATCATGTTCCTTTTATGCTTGTGCAAGGATGCCGTAGTGGTGATGATGTTGTCGTTGCCCAGGATCCTCATGAATGACTCTGGATACCATATCTGGAAGGCCTTCTCCTCTTGCTGGAATGCGTAGTGGTTCAGCTCCGGGTCAAGGGAGACGATCATGTCCTTGCCTACCAAGTTCGTCTTGAAAATAGGACCGTACCTGACGGTTATGCAACATGCATAATAATAGATATCATGAGTAAATCATTTCATCATGCATGTGCATGGGTTGAGTATACTCAGTATAGTGACTTCAGTTCAGTGTTATATCGAACAAGAGATAAACTATTATACCTCTCCAGCCGTTGTTTGAAGAATGGGAGAAGGTCAAGCGATGGACTGCCAGTGAAGAACTGGAGAGTCTCTCCAAGGAGAGGCAGGCCCATAGAGCCAGGCGGCAGCGCCACTTTGCTCCGCCGGCGTCCGCTGCTGTTCCGAATCACAAGTAGGTAGAACAGCCAAGCTGCAGTTAACAGAGTGACACCCATGACAACAACCAAAGGAACCGTCGTCCCCATTGGTGCGTTGTCAACAAGTTTGAAACCTGTTGTTGTGCAGTTCGACATGCTCGCAAGTTTGTGACCTGCTGTTGTGGTCGGGGAGCGGTGCCTACGCTACGAGTGCATTGCAGGAGTTTGTGTGCATTGCATAGGTATATATATATATAGGCAGAGCCACAGTAAAAATGACATTAGAAATTTCCAAGGTTCTATCCGCCAAAGTCACTGTTGCTATAGCGGCCATATGCTGATGGCACATGGCTACTGAGACGGTTCCTTTCCTAATGGCCCACGATAAAATTTTCAAACATATCTTTCAAGGTTCCATTTCCACGTTTAAATTTCATGCTATAAAAATAACTTTCCCTGGGAGAAAACAGACGGGACCTCAACATAAAAGTCTTGCACGCCAATGTCACCACAGCGGCCACACGTGCCACACAAGGGTCGCAATGTAAGTATTAAATTGTAAGGGTGGCTTTCATGATCTCAAAATTTCATGTTGTTAAGTTGGCATCAATAAAATTTGCGTGGCTAACATATGAGGAGACGTTTTCAACTTCTTCACTAGCTGTTCTCTTGCTATCCATAGCTCTTGTCTTGGAGGAGCGGCGATGAGGATATTTTCCAAACCAGCCGATCGAGAGAGCAATCAGATCAGAAGCATTCGCAAATCGCAATCGCAAGGGTGCACAAATGGAAAGAAAACTGCTTATGAGCCCTAACATATGTGTTGTCTGTTATCAAGCACGCTCTCGACCGCTGAACGAGTAAGGCCAATATCAAGACCAAGAACTTGAATGTTCTTCTCGACATAAACATGAAGACATCATCAGCTTCATCAAGCACAGTAAGATTCCCTCGGCGTCGTTTTCAAAGCCCACTCCAGAGATGCGGCGTCTATCAACAACAAGATGAAGGAAACAAAAGCCTTAAAACTTGGAATCCTTGGACGCATTCTTGTCTTTGTGATACTTGGCCGAGGGAGTCGGGGATTCAGTTGCCACACGCACTAAATCCACAACGGCAGAAGTCGTCATGGCAACCACTCCTATGTAAGTCGCGGTCACTATGGACGTTGCTTCAACCTGGTACTGGCCCGACCCAATCTGTCGTCCTCAGGTCGACGTGAACGGCGTTGGACAGACCCGGCTGCACGGCCCAGCCAAGGATCATTCCACCAGAAATGGTATGCTACGATTCAAATGTCTGCTAGGATTGCCCGTGCTGCTTACTGTCGCCACCAAGAGGATAAAAGGCAAAGAAGAATATTGGGAGTACCTTGTTTACCTTCTGGCGGTAAATTTGAAAGAGAGAAACAGGAGAATCTTCGACAGCAATGAGCAATCAGCTAACAATGTTGCCTTCGTCGTGTTGGATGAAATTCGTTTGTTTCAATCACCTCTAGTTTCCTCTGCCTTGTAACTATGGTTTTTTTTTAGCATTGTGTCTTGATACAGTCAGCATGCTGCTGGCGACCTCCTGTTCTTTTCTCTCTTGTTGTTGTCTATTTGATGACTCTCTTCTTCTTCAATGAATGGCAATGCTCCTACGTAGTACTTTTTTTCAAAAAAAAAAAAACTAATCCATTTTTTAAGCGAAAGGCAGAGGCTTTGCCAATTCATTAAAGGAGAAAAACAAATATGAAAAGGTCCGGAGAACAGTTCAAAAATACAAAGGCAGTGACGGTAGCCTCACACCCATTAGAGCAAAAGCAGGAAAAAAATGAAAACCGGTTGGTTTTTGTCCAATCCGGTTTGGTCCGTTATAGAGTTAGGTCCGATTTTCGATTGAAAATCGAATCTGACACTATAGCAAAATCGACTAGCTGGTCGGGTTTTTGAGAAAAGCGAAAATCGGTCCAGGGCTGGTTTCCAAAACCCTGGTGCTGGCACAGCCTCGAGGAACAAGAGCAAAAGGCTCATCCAAGATCATATATGCCACATTACATTACGTTATTGCCCACTAACGCATGGGCTCATGCTCGGTTCAGTGACGTACACAATGGAGCCCCATCTGTTTCGCAAGCCGCGATGGGCCTTCTAATGGCAATTTGACTTCTATATTCATGTGCTTGGAGCAGATTGTGTGTCAGCTGTTTGCGGACACATAGAGGTTGAAAAGTAATTATTTTTGGAGTTTGGAGATATTCAACCAATGTGTCACTTGAAGAGGGCCATGCAAGTAGATGATACATACGCCCCAGATGACATCTCAAATTTCAAAAAATTGTAAATGCATGTAGTATCAAATTAATCCATTATATTTTTAAAAAGTGAAAAAATCATTTATAGAAATATAATTCATACAAACATATTTGGTATTATTTTTCAAATACAGTACAAACATAAATACTCACATACAAGGTATTTAACATATACTTTCACGTCCATAACAATGCATGAGGAATAAAAATCATACACTCCTTGTTTCTGGTGTGCATACTACAGACAACAACACATTTCAATACTACCAGGCAGCCAAACAACTATAAATTCCATCTCACTCAATACTTATTATTGTAATAACTCGAAACAAATTTTAACATCTTGGTGCAAGTTGAATATGAAAGCCTTCCGGAAATCCTAACGCTGGAGAACGCACCATGTTACCTCCACTGATCACTTTCCAGCTGTTGGTCCACAATATTAAAAATCTTAACTTAGGTTGGCTATTTTACGATATGTATGCTTTATATGCAGATAACATCTATTGGTCGAGCTGATTGAATTACCTGTACTTTGTAACCAAGCAGTGAAGGAAGATGGTTATTTGAAGCTTTGCAAAGTCAGCGCCAACACAATACCTCAGTCCCAACCCAAAGGCAATAAAATCCTTGGAGCCTCCAACTGGTTCAGAAATACCCTGCATGATGAACTCTAGAGTTAATTACACTGTATAATATTTTTAGGAGCTAAAAATAGTAATTTTTTCTACAAAGACCAATTAATTCCATTATAAAAAATAGCCATATTCTATTTGAAATAAGAAAAATAAATATAACTCTTTCATAAAACTGCTATAGTGTTAGTACATGAAAAATTGCGTCAATGTATAAAGTGTTTATGTAATATGGTGGGAGTAGTATTAACTTTACAAACCTTCCATCTCCAAGGGTTGAATAAATTGGGGTCCTCATAAGTTGTAGGATTTAGATGAACTCCCGGAGAACAGATCATGAGTGTCCACCCCTCTGGAATAGTGAAGCCTTTACGAGAGCATACCACGTGTTAAAGCCGCAAATTTGGAATCGGCTCTCTCTCTCTCCCTCCCTCCCTCTCTCTCTCACTAAATCTCTTTAAAAAAGTTGTGCAGAATTGAAATACTCCCTCTGTTCTTAAATTGATGTCTCTATTGACTTTTATAATCAACTTTGACCTCATTTTATTTAAAAAATTTGCTTGAATGTATAAAATTTTAAGTTATGATTCAAATAACTCTAATGATAAATCAAATTATATCAACATATATAAAATTTATCAAATTTTTTTTAATAAGATGAATGGTCAAAGTTGAATTTAAAAGTCAACGGCGACATCAATTAAAGAACGGAGGGAGTACCTTTTATGTGAACATCTCGCTTCACTTTCCTAAACGTCATCATGGCGATATTGGCTAACCTTAATGTTTCATGTATAACCTTCAAACAAAAAAAGAGGGACATCTCATTTTGTAATTCAAACCAATAGAAATATTGAATCCTTTGATTATATACTAAAACGAGCGCTGCGCTCTAGTTCTAACATACATTAGAGGTGAATTTCATAGACTTATATTCCTCCCATGTGATGTGCGAGTCTGGATTAGCCTTCCCTTTTCGGATTTGCTCATGCTCCTCCTGCCAAACAGCTGGTTATTAGTTTCGAACAGAATAAGGGTACATTAAAGCCTAATCTGCCAGCCTATGAAGAGAACGGAGAGATATATCATTAGTTTCGTCCGTAAATATAAGCATTTTTAGTTTAGTCAAAGTCAAATTCTATTAGCTTTGATTAATAATATTTAAAAATTTAAATAATTTCTAATATAAAGAGTTACATATTATGAAAGTATGTTTCATGAAGAATTTAGTAACATAATATAATCCATATATGTTATAAGATATCATTAATTTTTTTATTATTAATGATTAAAATTTAAAAAGTTTGACTTTGAATAAATAAAAAAATGTTTATATTTATGGACAGAGGCAGTACTTACTACTAGTTCTTGTAGTACTTTAGGGTTGTCCGTTAAGAACTTGATCGCTATAGTTAGTGCGGACGACGTTGTCTCAAAGCTCGCAAAGAGCAGTATGAACAGTAGATTCAAAGCAGCTTCTTCAGTAAACAGTGGCTTCTCTTTCTTTAACTCATCGATTAACACGTCAAAGAAATCAATGCTTTTTCGCGGCTCTGCGTTATTTCTTCCATCAAGCAGTTGTTTCAGGGTCTTAATGACATTCTTACGCCCCTACAAGATGGGTCATACACATATGATATGATTATTAATATTTCCTATATCATGAGTGCATCGACAAGAATCATCTAGCTGGTATATCAATCAAGAGAACTGTCAGTTTGTCATAGTAGCCAATTTTGTTTGTCATGAGTACCCCTTGTCTCTAAAATTTTATGCATGATCATTTTTTTAGTAAAAACAAGATCAATTACTTGTACCTGCATACATCTATGAAACGCAGTTCCTGGAATGTTGAGTGGAAAAGACATAAATCCTCTAGTGAACGCATCGTAATGTTTCCACAGCTCCCCCGATGATTCTGACGCCTCATAGCCGATCAACCATTTTGCAGTAACGCTGAATATCATCTGTAGCAAAAATATACGTATGGTGACAACTAGCAGAACGACATTTTGGACGAAAATAGTGGCGTCGTTGCCCACTCAAGTAAAATGGCATGATATTGGTCAATATTGAATAAGGGAAAACAGCATTGCATTGCATACTCCAACTGTTGTCGTTAGGATAATAGTTTTAGTTTATTTTTAAGTAAAAACTCTTGTCCTAGCAATAACAATTTTAGAGCAAAGGGAGTACTACGTACGCTTGAGATGTCAGTTTTAACTTCAGTGCTTGGTCTCTCAAGCCAGGACTCCAGGTTCATGTCCACCGCTCTCTGCACATCATGGAGCAGACGGAGCCGAAGGTTTTCAGGGCCGAAGATTCGAAGGACCATGTTCCTCACATGCTTGTGCAAGGATGCGGTAGCGTTGATGAGGTTGTCATTGCCCATGATTCTCATGAATGACTCTGGGAACCATATCTTGAAGGCCTTGCCCTCTTGCTGGAGCGCGTAGTGGTTCAGCTCTGGGTCAAGGGAGACGATCAGGTCCTTGCCTACCAAGCTCGTCTTGAAAATGGGACCGTACCTGATGGTTATAAAGAAAATGCATAGTAGTCAAGATCATGGGTAAATCATTTCATTATGCATGTGAGAGGGTTTACTACAGTGAATTCAGTTCAGACTTCAGAGTTGTATCCAACGAGAGAGCAACTAGCTACCTCTCCAGCCGTTGTTTGAAGAATGGGAGCAGGTCAAGCGATGGACTCCGAGTGAAGAAATGGAGCGTCTCTCCAAGGAGAGGCAGTCCCATGGAGCCAGGCGGCAGCGCCACCTCGCTCCCCCGGCGTCCACTGCGGTTCCGAGTCACCAGCAGGTAGAGCAGCCAAGCGGTTAACAGAGTCACACCCGTGATGACAACCAAAGGAACCGTCCTCCCCATTGGCGTGCCATCAACAAGTTTGAAACCTGTTGGTGTGCAGTTCGACATGCTTGCAAGTTTGCGACTTGCTGCTGTGTGCTCAGGAAGCGGTGCCTAAGCTACGAGATAGTGCTTTGCATGAGTATGCGTGCATTGCATGGGTATATATAGGCAAAGCCGCAGTCTCTTTCGAGCTATCTGACAAAGTTACAAATAATTTCTAAACATATCTTTCAAGCCGACGTTTCCAATCGCTCAAAAATAAACTTTATATCTGGTGCGTTGCAGGAGTATGTATGCATTTCATAGGTAATATACATTCCCTCTGTTCTTGATTTGTTGACATCCAGGCCGCATCTTCTAACTTACGAGGAGAATAAATTCGTTGTCGGAAACGACAATAAGAACCGAACGGTGGGAGTCGGCCTGCACTAAAAAGGAATAAAATGTTTCAAGTCAAATGTTATATCTGATAAAGTTCCAAATAAAGTTTCCAAACAAATCTACCAATTTGCCGGAAGCAGAATACGCAGTCGTCAACGGCGTTATAGCCGCCATACTTTTTTTTTTCGAAAGACCATAGCCGCCATTATTGACGAAAGGGTCCGTAGAATTTAGATAGTCGGTCAAATTTGACGACCCTCTAACAGAGCTCCGGCAGTAAGGATTCATGCCTTGCAGGCGTTCCCAAATATAAGCCGGCTTGTCTTTTTTTTCCTTTGTTTTTGCAAAGCGTGAGGCAAACTGGAAAGCTTAAACGTCATAGAAGTAGCTTTGAGTGGGATCATCATTCCTCCTTTCTTCTCCAATGTTTATTACAGTCTTATTGTAGTCCTATTGATCAATGAAATTAATATAGCATGAGTTCAATATATATATATATATATATAAGCCGCCGGCTGCTACTTGAAATTCCCGTCCGTCGCTGACGATACTAGTTTACTCTATTGTCGCTGTTGTGCAGCGTTGCAAGCAGTGACAGGCTAACAGCTCGTAGTAGGTTGCTCTCTTCGTTTCAAAATATAAATATTTTTAGTCTATTAAAAGTCAAATTTATTTAATTTTAATAAATAATATTTAGAAAATTAAATATTTTAATATAAATAGTTACAAATTATAAAAATATGTTTCATGATAAATCTAATAACAAAATTTATATATAATAAAATGTTATTAATTCTCTGCTATTAAATGTCTAAATTAAAAATGTTTGACTTCTATTAATTCTAGAAATACTTATATTTTAATATTTTAGAACGGAGATAGCGCGTACATTGGATGCTGCGTCCACCGTAAATAAGTTATTCACCCCAGTAAGTCATAGGATCCTTGATCACGTTGGGAGCCAAGCAGCGCGGTTACCACACTCTCACCACAGTAAATCACAAGGTTCTTGATCACGTTGAGAGCCAATCGGCCCAATTACCACACTCTTGTCTTCCTCTTGCCTTGCCGAACTGAAACTGATCATACCTGTGGGGGATGGAACGAAGCCCCTGCGCGGATCCTGAAACAAGGCATCGCTACTGAGAATACCCAACAAATTAAACAAAATGTTCTTTCTTGTGTGTGATGTTCAGATTCAGACCTCAACTGTTCTTGGATGTTTTATTCGTTCTTCAGGGTTGCAGTTGTCACCGGAGGGAACAAGGGGATTGGGCTGGAGGTGTGCAGGCAGCTGGCTTCGAACGGCCTAAGGGTCATCCTCACGGCGAGGGACGAGGAAAGGGGGTCAG
>BCLF01000004.1:2412292-2433308 GCA_001602275.1 Zoysia japonica
GGCAGGAGTGCAGCTCGTCAGAACTCCCAGAATCTTGATGGATAGTCAGTCTTTTATTTTGTTGGTCATCAGGAGCGGTACTGCCCTGAAATGTCTTAGTTGGATGGTTAACAGCTAGACCTGTTGGGCCTGGTGCCCATGCTTCTTTTACTATAAACGTCACTGCGTGACTTTGGTTCATGTAATGGTTTCATTGTGGAATATCTGGATCTATGTTTGTTTGTTATGGTCATGTTGGCTCTCTGGTTATCTTGTTTCTCTCTACATAGGATTGCCTGGATCTTTCTACCTGTTATGTTTGGATCGTCTTATGGAATCCTTTGGATTACCTCCTTGTTTTCGTATGCTTGTTTAAATAGATAATACGCACATAAGCAACTCAAGGACTGGGAGTACCCTAAACTGGAACATCAGAGGAATCAATGATCTTGATAAGCAAAATGGTGTGCGTAGGAGAACTGAGTAATTGTGCTGCTTTTTGTTTGCAAGAAACAAAGAAGGAACGATTTGATCACTTGTTCATCCAGAGAATTGCACCCAAAAGATATGGTAACTTCGCTTTGGCCCCCTCAGAGGGAGCATCAAGGGGTCTTCTGATGGGCTAGAATAGCAGTGTTGTTAAGGGGGGATTCAATCATAATCTAAAGTTTGCTATCACAGTTCGCGTTACTTCCGTGTTCAATGGTGAACCCTGGTTTCTCACAATAGTTTATGGGCCCTACCAGGGTACAGACAGGGACGAGTTTGTGAATTGGTTAAATGATTTGTATATAGATGACACTGATAATTTGAATGCTAGTAGGAGACTTCAATTTCTATAGATCCTTAGAAAACAGGAATAGAGGTGGTGAAAATATCAGTGACATCTTCATTACAATAAAATAATTAATAACATGGGATTAATTGAAATACCCTCTCAAGGGGAGACAATGTACTTGGAGTAACATGCGGCAATATCCTTTGCTGGTTCAGTTGGACTGGTGCTTCAACCAATTTGATTTCCTATTTTCCCAACACACTAATGTTCTCTATGTCAGGACCGACCTCAGACCATATCTCTTGTCTGATTGAAATAAGCACAATAGTTCCCAAGGCGATTTGAAAATTTCTGGATTGAAAAGCCGGGCTTCTTTAAAGTAGTAAAAAATTCTTGGGAACAAAATATCAATGCAAGCAACAGTGCCACAAATGAAATTAAAGATACTACACAAAGCACTGAAGAAATGGAGCAAATCCCTGTCTAGGATCAACTCTCTTCTCAATACCCGTAAGGATATGGTGGCAGTTTTAGACAAAATTGAAGAGCAAAGGTCTCTCTTTTTACAGGGGCAGAATTTTCATCCATTGTCAAAAACCATATTCTAAAGCTTCTAAGATACAAGAATGAGTACTGGAAGTAACGCTGCACTATCCGTTGGATGAAATTCGGTGATGAAAGTACAAATTTTTTTCATGTTGTAGATAGTAGATACTGATATATTCGGAAGAAATAAAATCACAAGTCTTCAAGGAGCAGATGATAGATTGATTACTGATCATTATGAAAAGGTCCATTTACTTTTTGAGACATAAAAATCCAGAATTGGAGTGCTTCCTTCTAACCTATCCATGGAAATTTTCTTGCCAATCTCGTTAGATTGTGCAAAATAAATTAATACAGTAGATTTCACCGTTCACCTATGCAAGGTTTCCCCAAATTCTGGCCTTGTCCAGTGTCCACCAGCTAGGGCGATTCAGGTGGTTAGAACTGATGCACATACTAGACAACAATATGGAATGCAGTAAGAAACACTGGAAGGGAGAACAAAAAAACATCATGAGAAAAAAGAAATGTCTGCTTAAATGTCAACAACAACAATGTGACTTTTTAACTACACATAAGAATGCTTGCTTGTCCAAACATCATGATGTACACCACCAAACTTCTGTCTTGGAAGGAATATCTGTATATACAGCAACTCTAGACTTTACACACCAGGAACGGTTTCCTTGCACCGAAGACACACTACACACTTTTGGTACAGTGAAAGAAGCAAGCAACCACGGATGAACATTTTCAGTTCTTCTCTTGCTTGGCGTATCTTATGCTCCGAAGCACCCAATCATTTTCTTGGGGGCATGGCCGGTTGCATGGTACTTTGCTGCAATCTCCTCGGCCTTCAGGACTTCCTCACCACGCTTTGCCTCCACCATTGCTCTCTTCTCTTCTGCTTCCTTGTGGATCATTGCAACCTTGTTCTTCATCTTCTCAGCGTATTCAGCCTTCTTCTTCTCTAGCTGCTCCTGAATGTGTTCACAGCATGGCATATTCATGAGAATGGCCTATAAAACTTATTCAAGCTAGCCTTTTTGGTCTATCACAGCTAGCAGTGAGTCAAGTATTGATTTCTCTACAAGAGAAATGTTTATAGATGTATTATGCACTCTGAAACACGTAAACAGAGTCCTTCCTCCAAAAACAAAGGGCAAAAATGGGAGAGAGAAATTACCTCGATCTTCTTCAGTTCAGCATCTATGTTTGCCTTCTTTGTATTCTCCCATGAAAGTATGGCTGATAATTTCTTAGCAGCCCTGTGAGAATTGAGCCAATTTATTCGAGTTAGGAATTTCCACATCGCCCATTGAATAATTTGAGAATGATTTGCGGTGCCCAATGTCATGCCTTATTTATAGACTTTTATCCCACTTTCAAATTTTTTCTACCTATGGTTGAATAAAGAAAAAAGATAATATAATGTCCCATTTTACAAAATCTTAGATCCTAGTTGCTCTCAAATATTTCCTCATTGTTATTTGAAAGGATTCCTTCATATATCCTCACCTCACGATCCTGAGGGTGATGCTAGAATATCATTTATAGCAAGCTGTACAGAGCTCCAGTGACAATAAGGGGCGGAGCTACAATACAAGCACTGGGGTCAGTTTACCCCAATGGCTTCTGGCAAAATCAAGGGAAAATCACTGTTTAGGACTATTTAATAAGGTAATTGACCCCATCAATCAAGCTAGTTGACCCCATTGCACTCACAGGCTGGCTTCGCCACTCCATGCATGAAACAAATCATTATAAATGACTGAAGAATGTGTTGGCATCTAATGGATACATACTTGTTCTCTGCTTTAGTCTTCTCATTCTCCTCCCATGCTTTGATCAAAGAGTTCCTCTTCTCTGTTTCCACCCTTGCAAGAGCGACATCTGGAGTCCAGGGTTTTGATTGTAAGTAGGTATAGTTGCACTTAAAGTACTACTGCATGACAAGAAAGAAAATAAGATTATACTTACCTCTATCGTTGGAGCTCCCTTTCTTCTCAGTTGCGTGCTTCTCAGCAGCAGGTTCATCTGCAACCTCTGTAAAGCAGAAAAATTGGAGAAATTTGTATGAGTAATACTGATATATAAGAGTGATTGTTTTTATGCATAGATTACATCCATGACTCTTGAACTCATTTGCATTTGGAAAGCAATATTATAACCAATAGCTAAGATATTCTGCTATCTTTGCAGGAGCATACAAACTCTACTTCTGAAAATAGTCAAAATAATCAGATAGATCACCACATGCAAAATAGCAACACGACTACTGCTCAGTCAGCTTCTGTATCAGAAATTTGTCCGTCTGAACACTAAACGTTTAGTATCAAACAATTTGAAGAAATTGGAAACAACTGTCAGATAATTCAGAAGATAGAAATTAATTCTACTTCATACCCAGTGGAAAACTGTTCTCTTTTTCTTTTCCTGCCTGATTCTTTATGTCCCCGCACAAAGCTTTATTTAAGGGAAACTGGACGGATAACGATGGAAGAAAGAGGAGAGCAGAGCCCCGGGGGGGGGGGGGGGGGGGGGGGGGGGGGGGGGGGGGGGGGGGGGGGGGGGGGGGGCAGAGATGCTGAGATCCGAATACTACTACTTTTTTTTCTGAAATCGAAATCTGAATTTCAGTAAAAAGAAGCTGCAAACAAAGTTAGTACTACTACTCCACTTTTTATTTACTCTATTTTTTGTGGCGATTTGCGAAGTTGATATAGCACGTCCAGCATCAAACAATTACTCGCTTTTAGATCCCAGAATAGAAATCAATGGTGTCCTCAAGATTTTGAGTTAAGGGAGGCAAAACTCCGAGTGTTCTCGTGGACTTCTTTCCCCCAGATTCTTGCAGAACGTGACAATTATTCCTCCACAAGTCCACGATGCTTTGCATGTAGTATTTCACAACCCAAAACAACTCAATTTTGCAGCAAACAAAGAGAATTCAGATTTCCAAAGAAGGGTTACGACTGGCAGCGAGATATAGTCGAAATTAAAATAATAAATTTCACAAAGCAACCAAAAAAACGTCATGTCAACAAAAAACCATAAACCACAAGCACCTTGTACTGCCACTGTACGGCTATCAGAAAGTACATAGACGAAGCAATCACAGAGAGAGGAAATTTTGGTCCCGATTCCCAGCATACGTACACACCGTCAACATTTCCATACGGCGTGACAGGAAAAATAAGCAGAGAAGCAGGTGGTAGAAGTACTGACTCTCGACGATGGCCAGGGCCTTGGAGTCGTCGGCCGGCGCCTTCTCCTCCGCTGCGGGTGGCGCGGGCGAGGGGATGGCGGCCTTCTCCTCCGCTGCCGGTGGCTCGGGCGAGGGACTGACGGCCTTCTCGTCCGCTGCCGATGGCTCGGCTGCGGGGACGACCGCCTTCTCCTGGGCGACGTCTTCCTTTGGCGCCTTGGGTTCCGGCTCCGCGGCCTCCGGGGCAGGAGCTTCCGCCGCCGCCGCCGGCTCGGGCTCCTTCGGCGCCTCCACCTCCACCTTCTTAGCTTCCTCCTCGGCCATGTTGCTGTCGCGTGGGCTTAGCTCGCTTAGCTGTTGCAGTTGAGGTTTCTTTGGCTTTGGGTGGGTACCTTGGCTCGCGCGCGCACTAATAGAGCAGCAGCTAGTTTAACAGTTTAACTGTTGTTGGTCTGTCTGGACGAAGCCGGCGTCAGTTTCTGACGGAAAGAGTGCCCTGTATTTCCCTCGAAATGGGATAAAGCTTCCTCGGTTTCACCGTCGGGCACCGGAGTCGCGGCGCGGCTTGGTAGGGACAGCGCAAGCGCGGTTTCCCTGAGACGTGGTGTTGGCCGCGCGCCCCGCGGCGCCGGGGAGCGCACGGATCCCGTGAGCGCCGCGCCGCGACTCTGGTGCCCATTGCACGGCGCCACTGCCGTAACGTTCCCTGCTATCCATCAGTCTCCCACGGTTGAAAAACACGCTATGCCGGTGTGGCTCCGCAACCGTAAACATGGCGAAACACGGGCTGAACACGGTACCCGGGCGGCGTCAACGTGGACGGTGACGTGGCTGGGCGGCAGGCCTCGCGTTCCACCTTAGCATCGGTGATTTTAAAGCGGCGTGCGCGCCGGCCGCTCGCCATCGTGCAGTCCGTAAGTATCCTGCACCCTTGCCTAATCCCTGGTTCCTACCGCCTATTGGCCCGTAGCGCAGCGCAGCTGCTACCGCTTCCTCCGGGCGCCGGAGGGACAGATATCACCCCCAACCTGGCCGTGGAACTGGGGCGCGCGTGCTTGCTCCCATGTGTCGTCCGGATGCAGCGGCCGACAAGTACTCCCCGGCGCTTTCGGCACGGCCACGGGGAGACGCGCTGTTTTGGGCGGTTTCCACGCGAAGCGGGCGCGCTGGTCGGTCGGCAGGGACCACGGCCGGGGCTCGGTTGGTAGCCAAGGTCCAAGGAGGTGTCGTTGGACGGCCAAGAATCCTCGTATTCTGAGACGATGACAGGGGAAATACGTTTGTCGGAGTACAGTATGTATGCATGTATTGATTTCTATACGTGCCCAGAATACGGCAAAGCTCTAAAGTAGTGGAGTGTTGTTCCTAGTGGATTTCATTGGATCTCATAGAATAGCTGGCCAACTAAATCATGTCGCTCTAAAAAAAACGAAAGGAGCTTCATGTGCAACTGTCCAACGCCGCGCGGGACAATCATTTATTTAGCGGAGAAATGGACAAGAACAGAAGGTGCTCTGCTGGTGACCGGTGAGTGCAGCCACGGCTACGCGATGCGTTCAATTATTGCCAACCGGCTGAGACAGAGTAATGCGTTGGGCGCAAGTGAATCTTGCTTAAACAACCAGTATTCTCTTCGAATCTCTCGTCCCACCATCGTCTCTCGCTGTCAGCCTGTCATCTTCTGAAACCTGCCTTATCTTCATGTTAACCCAGCACAGAAATTCGCAACCAAGCACGGGAAAACTGAGGCGATGGGAACAACGTGGAGTAAGATTATCTCGCGTCGTGTTTGAGATTTGAAGGCTACTGCTTTAGCTGCACATGTCGAGTCTGATTTACCACTGATACTGAAGCAGGCAAGTGGCGCGCATCCAAGTTTCCAAAAATCCCCCATCCACATCTTCACGGTCCCGCCCCGGCGTGTTGGGTGCATCGCGAAACATCGTGGCTCGAAAGCGACTCGTGTCGGTAGGCTACCAATCCCATTTCCCATTCTCTTCTCCGATTGCTTTTTTACAAATTGATGCGCTTTCATTCAGCTTCATAATATCCAAGCCGATAGCTGCAAACTTTGCTGCCACAAGTTTTCCGTGTTTGGGATTCGTTTAGCCCCGATCGATCACATGAGTTCGAAAAGTAAACCCCTGTTGCTTCTCACCTGCAATTGCTGGCTTCTTCGGATAAGCGGATTTGTTACCAGCCCCTCCTCACATACTCGGTTAATTCATCACCGTTGGATCGATGAATAGACGGATGAGATGAATTTTTTATTTTTTTAAAAAAAAAGTGAGTCTCAAATTCACGTATCATTCACTGTATTCACAACCACGTTACCTACTCCCCTTCTAACTGTAATTTTTACCGCTTCTCCGGCCTTTAAATCCGTTTTTAGAGTCAAGGGAGGAGGGTAGTTTCAGCGGCGTAAAGCAACACCTGGCCCAGCCTGTCCTGGACTCCTGGTGCCTTCCAGAGAATCTCTTTTCAGTTTTCTCTACTGTCCTACGATTGCTCTGTTTGATGACTTCAAAGATGTTTAGAATATCTGCCTTTCTGTAAGTGGACTGAATTGTGTTTTCCAACCTCTTGAAAAAGATTTGCTAATTCTTATGTTCGGGCTGATGTTGACAGATGGAGATGATCTGGAGGATAAATGGGGCTATGAGCCAACACACCTGGATTTTTTTTTGTGAAACTAACACACCTGGACTTGCATCTTGCACGGGGCCGGAGATTCTGCCAACCAAAACTCCTTCAGAAAAGTCTTGTAGACTGTAGTTGCAGCCAACAACGTATGGACTAGGACGTTTAAAGAAGATTTGAATGCATACTGAACATATTGTATGTTCGCTGAAAAAAGACAGGTCAATCTCCGGTGATCTTTTCAGTCAAATAGATCAGCATCATATTCACGATTTCCGCCGACCCTAACCTAGGAAGTGCTCGATGTACGCAGATTTTCCAGGGCCTCTGTTGCACTCGTTGAACGATGGAGCATAAAGGTGTCTGGAAAGCCTGATGTTCTTGCACTCGACGGAGTGATCAAACGTGAAGTTTGCATCCAATTTGCACGGCTTCCTTCTGTTACTCGAGACACGACGCTCACAGACGACAACATACTACACAAGCACAGGTTCAGAACCATTAACGAAGGGTGACATTGGCTCTCCCATTAATTAGTCCAAAGCAGATGCGGAAAAAGGAGGACTTGATTGGCGAAATCAAAGGGAATGTGCATTACGGATGCTTTTGCTGGTTATCCTCTATTGGTCACACCACGGAAGAACAAATGGACCTAGCTACTAGAACTGTCGGAAGGTGGAACACAATTTCTCCCTCTTGAAGTATTGTTAACAGTTTTCTGCATCCTAGGATAAAACATAACCAGCTGCACCTGCCAGCAATAGTGAATATATGGGCCCAATCGGTCATTTTCGCTGGGTGGCCAATGTTTTCATGTTTCATTTCTCAGACCTGAAGGCCCCAGTGGTTCCTTTCTTGCTTTAGACAAGATATTTGCAAATAATCACAGTGCCATGATGGCACATTCGGATTTATCATAAAACTTGATGAAGTGCTGTATGTGCTTTACAGTTAAACAAGATGCGTTGCGTTCCTGTACGAAATGTTTAATTGTCCTTTTCAGAGTGACATGGCCAATAGTATGCTTACTCTATGCGTTTCTAAACAATAAAAGAGTTAGCGTGAATAATTTTCTTTGGTGTGAACCTAGAGCATTGTGTATGCACATTATATTTTCTGATCTCACAAAGATGTGCTTTTGTAGCAGTAACTTTATCTGGACGTCCTAACAAAGTATCAGCGTTTCTTTCAAATAAAAAATATTCTTTGTTTTCATCAACGCAATAAGTGCTTAACAGCTACTGCCCAAAAAAAACAAATTCTTGTTAATATCAGCTCACAAGAAATGGAATCGTTCATTTCTATCAAACGTAAGTTAGCTATATATACTGACTGGAATTCCTACTCAGGTGTCCATCACCATGTATAGGTAGAAGCGTTCCTTCTTTTTTTTAAAAAAAAAGGGAACACCAGGAAAAGGGCTTCTGATCCTGTCAAGTGAAGCTGTGTTGCATCTATGACAATTGACAGTGATTATTTCGTGGTTATCAAGACTAGCCGTCCAGTTTCTCGTAAGCGCTCATAATCATATGAGTAGGATGTGTTGTTCATAGATGTGAGTGCTTCTGTATCTGTGTGTGTGCGTGTGTATGCCTTTGTTGTTTTACAGAAAAAATTAATAATAGTGATTAAATCTTGTACTGGATCAAACTGCTCTTCGAAAAAAAAATAGAGGAAAACTACAATGTACTACTGAGCTACCAAACCCATTGGGAGATGACGAAGGCAGAACGCATTCTTAGCGTCATTCGACGTCTAGCCCATACAGGCCCAGCCCAAGGTCAAACTGCCATTATAGATATGGGCCTAAATCTAGCCCAGACAGACACGGAGAAGCGACACGTGGTTGATTCCTCTTTGTTTTTTTTTCATGGGGTCTGCCGAATCTGCATGGAAAAAAACAATGGAGTGAAAGAACAAGGGTACACTGAGGCAGACGGCCACGGAAACAGCAGTGCTAGTGGACGTTCCGCGGGGCCGTCGTTGTCAATTTAGCACGCGAAAGGCGAAAACAACCACTGGGTGGACGTGGACGGCCACCGTTCCTCTCTTGGAAACGATATCCAAGCGGCAGGCGATGATTAGCAGCAGAATGGTTCGGCAGTCAGGATCAGGGGCATCATGCTCCTGATGCTTCCTTCCTTTCCCCGTCCTGCCATGAGCCGAGGATGTGTCTGAGAAGGAGCCAGGAGAGCACGGCATGAGTCTCTCACCGTCTGCTGTGACTGAGGGATGGTCATGGAGGCCGCGAAGAAAGCTGCTCGGCTCGCCCGGAGCCTGGCTGCGCCTTCGTGCCCGTCGGTGAACGGCGGCGTGTACGTCTTCTTCGCCACGGTCGTCGCCGCAGCTTTCGTATCCGTCTGCTGGATGTCAGCCAGCGCCAGAGTATGGCTCCTTCTGCTGCAAAATTCTGTTATTGTGTCTCTTTGATCTTCACTCAGATGAAAAGGTAGTTGAGCCTGTTCAACTGTAAGCGTGGTAGGTTAGGTCCCAAGGACAGACAGGGGCAGACCTTTTTTTTTTTTTGAGAACAAATGCACACAAGCTGAATAGCACTACTGCCGTTGCCGACATTTTTCTGGTACAAACTTGTGTATCAGATAGTCAACTGAAATGATGAAAACAAGATCATCAATTTCGGCACTTCGCTCCACTGAACCATTGAAGAGCCAGCGCAGTTCGTGTAAATTGCGTCGCTCGTAACAACACACTACTACACTACATATGACTACGCGAATTTTTTTTTCCTAATTTGCGCGCTTACTTACACAGGTCCCTTTGATCACTCCCGTCGGCACTCCAGCAGCGGCACAGAATGCTACGAAGGCAGCGCCGAGTCCGCCACGGCTCGCCAGCGTTGACACGACAGCGAACCAGACACCACCGGCCACGGAACATTTCGCGCCACCGCCTGGGGAGCAACCGGCCCCGGCCCCAGCCCCGGCGCCCGCCGAAGCCGCGCCGGACTGCCCGGCGTACTTCCGGTGGATCCACGAGGACCTGCATCCGTGGCGCGCCACGGGGATCACGCGCGACGCGGTGGAGGCCGCGCACCGGTACGCCCCCAAGTTCCGCGTGACTGTGCTCGCGGGCCGGCTCTACGTGGCGCGCTACGGCCGGTGCTTCCAGACGCGGGACGCGTTCACGCAGTGGGGCATCCTGCAGCTGCTCCGGCGCTACCCCGGGCGCGTCCCGGACCTGGACCTCATGTTCGACTGCCAGGACCTGCCCGTCGTCGTCGGCCGCAACCACCCGGGAAGCCAGCCGCCGCCGTTGTTCCGGTACTGCAGCAGCGAGACCACGCTGGACATCGCGTTCCCCGACTGGTCGTTCTGGGGTTGGTAAATACGCACGTTGCACCTGCATGCGCGGCTACATCTGCTCTGTCTTTGGAGTGACGAACGACATGCCTCGCTCTGTTTTTTTGGTTTCTGGAAGGCCGGAGCTGAACATAAAGCCCTGGGAAGCGCTGCGACGGGAGATTAAGGAAGGGAACGAGATGGTGAGATGGACGGACAGGGCGCCGTACGCGTACTGGAAGGGGAACCCCATTGTGGGCGCCGAGCGTCGGGACCTCCTCCGGTGCAACGTCTCCGGCAAGCGTGACTGGAACGCGCGGATCTACGCTCAGGTACGCGTTCTGAATCGAAATAGTAGTAAGCAACATTCGCCGCAGCATGTGACATGGCATTGTGCAGGACTGGAGGAAGGAGGTGCAGGAAGGGTTCAGGGAATCGGACCTGTCCAAGCAGTGCACGCACAGGTAAAAGATTTGAGATTTTTGTGCATCCGGCTGAACTTGGCAGCTCCTGCTGCAACACATTGCTGCTCCGCGCCCACCGCCAGGACTGCACTTGCGCGTGTAGGTACAAGATTTACATCGAAGGGCGGGGCTGGTCGGTGAGCGAGAAGTACATCCTGGCCTGCGACTCGGTGGCGCTCATGGTGCGGCCGCGCTTCCACGACTTCTTCTCGCGAGGGCTGGCGCCGCTCCGGCACTACTGGCCCGTCCGTGACCGCGGCAAGTGCCGCTCCATCAAGTTCGCCGTGGACTGGGGCAACGCTCACACGGACAAGGTATATCTTTTGCAAGTCATCTCACGGATCACTCCGGCTTGTCAACACAACTTCTGAATCGTTTTTGATCCTGCCGTGGCTGCGGCCAGGCGCGGGAGCTCGGACGGAACGCGAGCGGGTTCATCCAGGAGGAGCTGACGATGGACCGCGTGTACGACTACATGTTCCATCTCCTGACGGAGTACGCGAAGCTGCTCCGGTACAGGCCCGCCGTGCCTCGCGGAGCCGCGGAAGTCACCGTCGAGTCGATGACGCGCGGAAGGCGAGGGCTGGAGAGGAAGTTCATGAAGGACACTCTGGTGGACGAATCGAGCGGCGAGGGACGACGACCGTGCAGGCTGCAGCGCCCTTTCGGTTCTGAAGAACTGGAGACGCTGCGAAGAGGGACGGCGGACGTGGTCAGGCAAGTAGAGGAGTGGGAGAAGCAGAATTTAATTGGTAGGTATAAAACGGAAGGATGACGAGTTTTCCATTTTGCAATATTTAATTGAGAAGGATACTCAGGCAAAAACATAAACTCTGAAAGTGAATACTGTATATATGAACCTGACAATTTATTTCTTGAGTATTTCTTACTGAAAAACAAGAACATTAGTCGTGCCCGCCATAAACGTCCCCGCGAGCCACCGCACAAGCTCGCGCAGGCGCCGCGGGAAACGTCATCGTGCCCCTCCGCAGTGGACGAGCGCCGAGCGCGCTGGCCCGGTGGCCCCTGATTACTACTAGTCCGTTCTCTCGTAGTCCAAGAAGCAGATCAAACGATCAAACCCCATCCCAGTGGCCGACCATGCCGACGCCCGCCTCGGCCACGGACTGCCGGCGGTGAGGCGTGCTCCCCGCGGCGCTGTCGACGACGAGCGCGGCGTTCCTTTTCCTTCTCCGTCCTCAATGTCGGGGCCGTCGCGTCGGCCCGCTGGATCACCTCCACCACCGCTGTGAGTTCATCAAGCTTTCGCCTTTCCTGATGATTACTAATGCTGTTTGCAGTATGTTCTCGACCTTGGATGCCTCGGTCTCTCTCCTGGCGGTGGCGGTGTTCCTCGCGTGATCGCAGGAATCCCTCTGTTTCTTAGTTTATTTTTAAAGAAAATTTCACAAAACTATAGCTTAGTTTGTTAAAGCTATCATAAAACTACATATTTTAAAAATATTTTACAAAACTACAGATTTAATGTATCTATGTATCATATAAATTTAAAAATTTGTATAATAAAACTACATATTTTGTGGGTAGTGTATCACAAAACTAAAGATTTAATTAGTCACAAAAATCTGTAGTTTTACGGTACATCACTCATAAAATGTGTAGTTTTGTGATACACTTTTTTAAATATATAGTTTTATGCTTAAATCTGTATTTTTGTGATTGTTTTGATAAATTAGCTGTAGTTTTGTGTTTTTTTTTTTTCGCAAACGACGCGAACAGTTTCCTCTCTGCCTATGAGTCATAGCCGAGAGCAGGCTAATCCATAGCGCTTGGTGTTGACGAGGGGATGTGTGTGTGTGTGTTAATCATACGAGGACACAGTTTGGTGAAAGATGACGACGGTGCATCAAACTTTATCGTCTAAATTTAGGCTGAACAAGGAACGGTCCTGGCAAAGAAAAAAAGTTCGACAATATGAACAGAGCCAGGAGCAGAGCGGGGAGAGTGACAGGGAGCGAACGTTCATTGGCGCCGGTGCAGCCTGGACGACGCCCGCCACGTACGGTCAAGCGGGTAAAGCCCAGCGAAGCTGCAGGGAACGGTCCTCTGCATTTTGGTCTTTCTAGGGAACGGCGCGGCATAGCGTGCCGACTACTGGGGGCCCAATTGAGTGCTTCCATTCCTGGGCCTTCTGGCCGAAGAATCGGGCCGTTAATTAACAGATTCTTTGCAGCCGCAAGGCCGCCTGACGCGCCTCCCCGCCACCGCGGCCACTCCCGTCTCCCGGATCGCCACCGGCCTCGGCATCAACTTTCCAACACGAGACACAGCACCAGCAGCAGCCGGGGGCCATCGTCTCCACCCGAGATTCCTCCTCTTTACCGGCCATGGCATCTCACCTCCGCTACGGCAATGTGTTCTCTTAGCTTTGCCGTCAGGTAAAGTTTGTTACGGGTCCTTTGAATTGCGAAATTTTTTTTTTAATCTTGTGTGTTTTTTTTACTGATACTTATAAAATTTCTGCGACGTTCCTGTGAAATTTCTGCGTTTCAAAGAGCTCTTAATCACTACGGAGTATATTTCTTTGACTTCTGCCGGGGCTCCAGTTCATGAACTATACACCGATCATGCGTTCGGTTGTTGTAGTGAAAGTCGCCCTTTTGGTTTTACATTCTGTCAGTTGGAACAGTTAGCACCTACAGTGCATCTGGGAAAGCTAGGCTATGGCTATGTCTGAATATTTTTCGAAAGATCAGATTAGAGTTCTTTCAGTTGCTTTTACATGCTGCTACTATCAATTTCTACAGCTCTGCATCAACAACCTGAAAGCTAGTACTAGTCAGTAGAGGAAAATTACACTGTGAGAACAAGAGAGTCCTAATTTCTTCAAGCCATCTCCGCAGCTTTCAAGGATCATTTAAACACTGACTCTGGCTACAGCGACTGGTAATGCATTTCTTTCTAGTATCTATGCCGTGCCTTTCCTGGGAATTGCTGTACTCAATGTAGAAAGGAACCTTTTCACAGACAGTGCCCGTGAAACTTGTGTCTGAAGGCTGCACAACACCCCATCCCATTCGCCAGCCACATGAATCATTAGCCTTGCCTTGACTTGCTTTGAAGCAGCATTATCTCACTTTTCAGGTCATCTTTACGCTAAACAATCTCCACCACTCCGCATGTTACATTTCCTCTGGTCTTTCTCAGATGCACAAATCAATATGAACGCTGGAAAGTGATCAGAAACTGTTTTTTTTTAAAGGAAACGCAGCAAACATATGTTCTACTCCTACTTAGTCAAAAGCTTCAACCTTGGAGATGCTGGTGCGATACTACTCATTTCTTTCTACGAGCTACTGTACTGTATTTGCTTTTCCTTGCAGGCTACTACTACGATTTTGCTTAGTACGGGAATGCTGCTCTTAGACCTCTTATTAGATTTAAGTACGTCCGGGACACCGCTGATGTGCACTACCGGCTCCCTGATTACTATAGAATTGCTGCAACTTTCTGCTATAGTGGTTGCAACTACTACTCTTCTCAGGTTATGGCGTCATTTCCTCTGCTTAAAAAACCTTGCACACATCAAAGATCTGGGTGCTTGCAAGTGCAAGGAAACGACCAGGGGACAAGGAAAGAAACACCATCCATTCGGCCGTGACAGCGAACGAAAATCGTATTTTAATCCCTTGATCTCTGAAAATATTTTGAACTGTCACCTAACCTAGCCAGTCGTTTTCAGGGTGTACGCTGAGGGAGCGTGTTTAGACTGAGAAGCCGAGACTTGAATTGGTCCGGGAGGTTTTCAAACTCTGATGGAGGGAGGGATAAACACCAGAACCCTGAATAGTAAGCTCCAGTGTCAGCTTCAGGCAGAGATGATTTGCCACCTGATTCGGTACTCCGGAGCGGGGAGAGCGTGGTGAAGATGGCATAGCCTTGCCGTCTCTACGCGAGTGTGTGGTGCAACTGTACACACGTACGGTACGCATGTCACGTGTGGGCCGTGGAACGGCCGTGAGGAACAGTACGTACGTGGCACGTGCGTCCTCTGTACGAGTTCCCTGGATTGCCGCTGTAGAATGAGACCCCAGGAAAGGGCAAATAAAAAGATGGAGGCTGACGGCGAGAGATTAATACCCGGGGGGGCGGGTTTGGTTGTCTCCTTGTCCTCGTACGATTTTTAGTCAGTGGCGGAGGCCATCATCTCTGCTTGCCGTGGCCGTTAAGAGCAAGCAGCTTCGTCTTCTACCTCGCGCGCGGTCTTATGGCCATGTGAAGCGAACGGGGTCGCCTCTGCTTTCCGCTCGTCACTGCCTTTTTCCCTTACCCTTTTTGCTTCTCTGCCCCCGTTTTGTGTCTGCTCGGCTGCGGACGGCGGAGCGCCATGACGACGGCGAGGCTGCTCGGGATCCCACTCCTGTTCGGTCTCCTCGTATCGAGTTCTGAATCCGTTCCAGAAGACGGTATTTCTCCTCCTCCTCCTGTCCTTGCTTATGCAACTGTTTCTTTTCCAGTGTGTTCTGCAGTTAGATTATTGGTTGGCTGATTCGATTGCTGCTGCTGTGTTCTTGCGTACAGTCTCTGTGCTCCTCGCGTTCAAGAGAGCCATCTTCGAGGACCCGCTCGCCAGGCTATCGGACTGGAACATCAGGAACAAGGACCCCTGCGAATGGTCCGGCGTGGGGTGCTCGCCGTTCGACAGCCGTGTGGTTACTCTGTAAGGACTGACTGCTCCCATATCCCATTTGATCGTACGCTTGGTGCTTCTCGCTGGATCAGCTCTTTTGTTTGTTTTTAAACGCATATTTGTGGCCTTTTCTACCTTCATGTCGAAATAGCTTTGCTCATTTCTTCAAAAAAATAGCTTTGCTCAAATCAGAAGGAATAAAAAGCTGTTGACCATATGGCAACCTCTCTTCATGTTTGTTGAAAGAGATACTACAAAACACATACAAGTCGGATACAACAGTGGAAGAGCTAAAACCTTTTTTGCAACAACAGTAGGACATGATGATGCGTGTTCTTTCAGACAGAAGCGGAAAAGGTTCTGCCACGCGATAACGCATCCAGCTGTGGAGGCTATCATAGAACTTTATCTTCTCGTTCTTCGTTTTCAATCCTGTATTCAGTTGACAAGAAGCATGCGCCAGATTTTGAGTACATGGATTTGTGGTCCCACCAGAACCACAAACTGTCAGCCCAATAGTTTTTTATTTTCCTTTTCTTTTTTACCTGAATTCAAATGGCATATGCCGCATATCTATAAAAAAATGGACAACTATTAGTTTATTTGCAAATGGTTTGTTTCGAAAGTGTGTAAAAGTTACCCATTGAAAAAAAATCTGTTGATGAGCTTGCTAGTTTTATTTTAATTTTTTGAATGGCAAACTTGCTGCTTTTGTGGTGAAGTAAAATTATTTCTTACTTGTGACTCTGCAGAGAGTTGTCAAATTCATCTCTCAAAGGATTCTTGGTACCACAGATCGGATCGTTGAGATCGTTGCAGAAACTGTAAGTACTATAACCATTTGTATCTGGACTTTGCGTAGGAGTATGAGTTACAAATGATAGCCCTGGCAAACCATTTGCAGTAAGCTGGATGATAACATACTCATGGGCTCAATACCGAAAGAAATTGGCACGCTAAAGAACCTGACGGAGCTGAACCTTGGCGCCAATCAACTTACAGGGCCCATTCCCAGCGAGATCAGTGACATGACAAAGATCATAAAGATGTACTCCTACTAAGCAAGAGCCTTTTAATGCTCAATTTATGTTGGTGTTTGTGTCCCTCCAGTTTCATAACTCATCTATTCTCTTATGCCCTAGAGACCTCCATGGAAATCGGTTGAACGGTGCTATCCCTTCTGAGCTTGGCAAGTTGGCAAACCTCGTCGAGCTACAGTTGAGCAATAATAGCCTTACCGGGACCATTCCTGCAAGTAATGATTCAAATAGGTAAGTATCTTCTCCCTTTTTCGAAGTCTTGAAACTAATAGTTGTTTCCACTATATATTGTTCAGGAAGTGAATGTAAGATGGAACGTATCTCTTCTACCCAAACAATTGAAACAACATACTACTTCCTCTGTTCCGAAAAAAGATTATTCCTCGTAGATTGAATGCCAACCAGTGGTACAAGTAAAAGACCAAGATACCCTTGCTAACCACCTGGCACCTGCGCTGGAGAACGCCCAGGGACTTGGTGTTAGGCTACCCTGCCAGTGCTACAGCGTGCCATTTACTACTGATGCATGCAAAGCCACCCAATGAAATCCAGCCAACTCACAAATACTTCACGTGTGCTCATCCGGGGGAGGGATAATAACTGGAGAACTAGCGTGACTTCGAGAATGAGTAAAGATCTGATTGATTCGATAGCCACAGAAATACAGTTTTCGTGGGACAAATTTGCAAAGTTAGGAATAACTTTTTTTTGGGACGGAGGGAGTAGTTAAGAAGTTAGCATCCATTAGCACGGATTGCATTTTGCTTTCTGTTAAAGCATGTAGAATTGAATAGTTAATTGTTTGAAAACAGAGTGAGACAGGAACAATGATCAACTGTCAGCTCCAAAACCTTAACAGTACACCAAAGTTCCTATGTAGACATCAAGTAACCAACTGACACGCTTTGTTTCAGGGAGTCCGCTAACAGCAATGATCAAGTTGGATTGTGTCAATTATCTCAACTAACCGACATTGACCTCTCATATAACTTTTTAGTTGGAGAGATTCCAGCATGCTTAACGCAAATCCAAAGGTACACCTTTGGTTCTTTTTGGCTTAAACGTTTCAGTTTAATCTTTCTGAACTTACCTGTTTTACAGTATTTGAACAGATCAAGATTGGTAGGGAATTGCTTCCAGAATAATGGCACAGAAAACCGTCCCCTCCAGCAATGTATGTTGATATTTAATTCCAAATGTTGACATGTTAGTCATTCATACGATTCAATTCCCTCCGTAGCTGTTTACCTCTTTTTTTGCTGCATTTTGACAAGAGCACATATACAGTACTAGCTGTAAAATATAATATGCTGTTCTTGTATTGATCCACAGTAAAAAACTATACACGATCTACAAGTCCATTAGGCTAGTCTGGATAATAAGACTAATCCTTTCTTCTTCCCCAGACTATAAAATTGTGTGCAGTTTTGGGCTCAAGGAGTGCAATGTGGGAACCTAAATGTAGCAACAGCAGAAAAGTAATCGTAGCCACATCACGGATAGCATTGCCAATTTCGGGGCACTAGGGTTATGAGTCATTTTTTGGACTATGGGATAGTGGAATCATAGCTATCCTTGATACCTGCACTACTTTGTTTGCTTCCTTCTTGGATCCCATCCCTCACATTCTTCCTTCTGTCTTTCTTTGATTTGATCTTTTGTCCTGGCTCTTAGTGCTTTTGTGCGTTGTCACTATCTCCATCTTATTTTACAAGTATACTACCTTCATCTTGTTTTTCAATATACGATTCCTTCCCTGAGATTTTATTCCTCAGCAAAGCAGCTACACAAATCCAGAAATCTTAATTTACCTTGGCTTGTATTACGTTATAATTTCAGGTCAAAATAGCCAAGATACAGGTAAAGAAGACCCTGCTGGTGGGAATGAGAAGAAAGGCTTACCAGAACCCCTCTGGCTTCTCATTGTAGAAGTCTTCGCGGCAGTTACGATGCTCTGTTTGTTAACACTCTGTACCGTCACTGGCATCAGAAAGTGCAAAGCTAGATCCTCCGAATCCGGGAGCAGTGTTCCCTGGACAAGAGCTGTAAGCTGGAAGGAAAGCACTGTAATCTCGATCGGTTAGTCTGTTGTCCATGCAAGGTGGTATTGACTAAATTTAACATTACAGAAAGCTGATTACAAAATATCCTGCTCTTGCCTATGTAGACGATGACCTGCTGGGAAATGTGCGGAAGATAAGCCGGCAGGAGCTTTCAGAAGCCTGCGAGGACTTCAGCAACATAATTGGATCTTCTCATGAGACAGTGGTGTACAAAGGAACGTTAGAGGATGGCCAGGAAATCGCCGTTGTGTCATTGTCTGTCTCAATGCACCACTGGAACAATTACGTGGAACTTTCCTTTCAAAAAGAGGCAAGAGCTCTCTAACTGAACCCAGTTTACTAATAAAAATATTTTTGCTACTTAATCATAACCCATAGTATATGTTCCAATTACTCAGGTGGCAGAAACGGCCAGATTGAGTCATGAAAATGTTGCAAAGATGGTGGGATACTGCAAGGAGTCCGATCCATTTTCAAGAATGTTGGTCTTTCGGTACCCAGCAAATGGGACACTCTATGAGCATCTTCACGGTAAAGTTCTTTCTTCGAGCTCTGGCCGTATGGTTTTACAACGAATGCCTGAAGCTGCGACTGCAACTTGCATTCAGATGGGGAAGGGTGTCAGCTATCTTGGGCGAGGCGGATGAAGCTAGCGCTGGGCATCGCTCGAGGTCTCAGATACCTGCACAATGAGCTTCAACCTCCATTTGCTGTCGCTGCACTGACGTCCAGTTCAGTTTACCTAACTGAAGATTTCACCCCAAAGGTAGACAGGCACACGGTGCTAATCTAAGATCAATAGTTCGCTGTGGCATGACGCGCTGATATCTGAACTGTGCGCTTTTGATTCAGATAATCGATTTCGAGAGGTGGAGACATCTCGCGACCAAACCTGGGCTTGGCTTCGGTGGTGGCGCAGCAAACGGTGGAGCTGTCAACAGCGATTCGCGGCACAGGCGTTTCATGGATGTCCAGGCCAACACGTTCGCGTTCGGCGTGATTCTGTTGGAGCTGATCAGCGGCAGAGCCTCACTTTCCAAAGATACAGCGGGTTTGGTCGACTGGGTAAGTCAGCTGCTTCACCGAGCCTGCTCAAGCTTCTCTGCATCAGACATAAAAACAGGCTAGCAAAACACTTTCATAGTACTTGTTGATTGAGAGTAAATCACTAACAGAAGCGTGTTTCAGGCGAGGAAGCATTTGGACCAGCCGGAAGAGTTCAGCAAGCTGGCGGACCCGAAGCTGCCGAGCGTGAACCAGGATAGCCTGGGCATCGTCTGCAACGTGGTGAACCTGTGCATCGACCCGGAGCCGTCGCGGCGGCCGTCCATGAGCATGATCGCAGCCATTTTGGAGGAAGGCATCGAGGCGTCGGCGGCCACCTTGTACAGGGATTCGTCTTTGGCCTGGGCCGAGGCCGAGCTGGCCATCTCCTAGATGACCCTGTTCGCGCCACGCACCAGGCTGAGGTTGGCAGATGTTTGTAAGATTCAGAATCCAAAACGAAAAGGACCCGGCGTTGATGCGGGCACCGAGCAGCATGAGCATAGATATATAGTATTATCTTTGTTTTCCTAGCCTGATTTTTTTTACTTGAGTGTTGCTACCGAATCAATCAGATTGTATGACAGGAGATCTGATGTCAAAAAAATCTCACAAACTAATTCGGTTGATTTGTAAAGGAGGTTACCGCGAGGTTACCGCGTGCCATCATCCCGCAACCGCAACGTGTCCGACTGTACCGTCGTCATCTGCTGCCCCCGTCCAGTTTTCAGGGGAACAAAAAGTAAGTTATTGAACTCGAGTAAGTTTTTTAAAAGTACAGATAGAAAATGAAATATCTCAATTTTAGAGTAGATAACTAGAAATTCTGCACGGTAATTATCGCGTTTTTTGTGTATGTTTTTGTTATGCACCTTAGCTAAAGTAGTATATTTTAAATTTATTATTTAACAAATAGAAGTATAGGTGCTTTGACATAGATGATAAAGTTTCGTAAACATATACCTCGGTCTCAAAAAGAAATTGTTGATATGGTCTTCAAAGCATAAGTGTGACTCTTGTTATCGACAAAATATTTAATAAAAAGTAGCACCGGTATACTTTTAAGAAAATATTTTTAAAACAAGTTATTTCTAATTTTGTAACTTAATAAATTTAAAGTTATTTTTAATTTATATTGACAATGTTTGATTAAAATATTGCGTTCAAAGCTACTTATTTTTTTCTTTAGACCGCAGTTGTAAGCGGTTAGTTCTTATATTAATCAAAGAGCATTTTTATGAGATAAAACAATTTAAGTTACTTAAATATACATTTTTATAATATATAAAAGTCTTTAATTGTAA
>BCLF01000004.1:2452344-2474903 GCA_001602275.1 Zoysia japonica
CAAAACCCAACGTGAGGTCCCACATATCATTTAGATGTACGAGGCACTCGGAAAAATATTTTTTTATTAATAATATATTTTTAAAAAATAAAATAACAAAAGTAACATGCTGTATGAAAAATTATCAAAAGTAGCAGCCCGTCGCTCTTCGAAAGGTGATTTTAAAAACCAAAAAATGGTTCTCTAGCACTAAAAGATTTCCCTTTCCAAAAAAATCATTACAAAAAATATGACAATCTATGACTGAACGAAATTCATCATAGAATGCATTAAAACTGTCACAAATCTTAGTTTATGACGAAAAAAATGAATCATCATGTATTCCGCATCATAGATTGTATTGAGTGATATTTTTATAATTTTCATCACTAATGGTAGAAATCTATTATGTTTATAGACCGTCACAGATGAATCCAGACTCAACATGACCCAAATCTTAGTGACGAGTTAAATCGTCACAAATGAGCCCAAATCCAACCAAAGCCCAAATCTTAGGGACGAATTTAATTGTATATAATTTAATGCAAATAATGGTCTCTTTATTTCAATAATTATGAATCTAATGCAGATCTAAACACAACAGATTGAGACTAAGATATAAAGCCACTATTCTCATTAAAATCAAATATTTTTATTTATTAGTACAGCACGTACAATAACTTAGATCAAGTTTTGATCCAGTAAAGCACTACAACTCACACAACATTCCAACAAATCCGATCAAAACTAATCAAAACTAGTTAAAGGTTTGTACTTGTGTGCTCTTCATTCCCTCACTTCTCACCTTTGTGGCGGCAATTAACAGAATAAAAAAAACAACACAAATGAAATTGATCATCTACATGACAATTACTGGGCTATGAAACTTGTGTACAATACTACTCCCTCTATCTCATAAAAAGATCATTTTTTGACTTTTAGACTTCAAGTTTGACCACTCGTCTTATTCATAAATTTTTTGAAAATATAATTTATTTTATTGTGAATTGTTTTATCATTGTAAATACTATAAGCATGACTTATTTGTTTTTATATTTGAATTTTTTTTTTGAATAAGACGAGTGGTCAAACGTGGTATCTGAAAGTCAAAAAATGATCTTTTTATGAGACGGAGGTAGTACAAAATTTGCATTTATGGTACTATGAAACTTGTGTTTCACACGAATGGACTATTTCTGGGTTTACATATTCACCATATGCATCTAGCCAAAGTAACTGATAGGATGCAATATTCAAAACAAGAATACCGTAAGTCCATTAGACTATCATGATAACTGTTTGGGTAGCAATATTCTGGTGGAAGCAGGCACTTCAGAATGCAGCCATCATGGGCCTGAAATTTGTGGAGAGGTTCAAAGCATGTAACTGTCTACATACAAAAGAGCTCCAGAAATCATGACTCTACTTAAGGACAGGTCGGATGAAATGACTGACCTGAGTGCAATGCACAGGGTGCAATGACTAGTGGTGTTCTAATCAAATAAAAAGTTATCAATATAATGGTGAAAAATAAGATAACACTACTAAATTCAGACAACGCATTCAGACTCAGTCTACTCCTCAATAGCAAGAGCCGAAATACAGACAAACTTTATGGTCCTTCCTAGTTCCTAAGCTGCAAAATAAAAATCTGTGAGTATATTTTAAAATATGAAGTAAGACATACAGAGAACACTAATTGATAACTGAATGGTATCACACTAATTAGCTAAGTTTGCGACACCCTAACATTTAGTGAACTTTGTCTACTCCTCAATAGCAAGAGCCAATAAGCTGAGACATAGTCAATATCTTTTGAACTTTACGGTGCTAAATTCAATCAATTCCAAAAACTTAATGTGCAATACATTTTTAACCACACATGGTGATAAAGGAAAATATTAAAATAATGTTAATTTATCGGATCTTGCCTTGGCCTTGCTCAAAGTTAGATTACTCAGCTAACGAAATGTCATCGAATGCCGCCTCAAATGGTTATGTTCCTAAACATGAAATGATATGCATAAGTACTGAAGTATGATGATTTTTAACTTTGGATATTTGAATTTAAATCACATGCGATGATGCTATAATAGCTTATTATTTTCAAAGAAGACTATGTAGATTTAGTTATAAAACTTTTTTAACAAGGTTTTCAAAAACATAAAACTAAATTAGAGTTGCCCTTAAAATCAAAGAGGTTATAAATAAATTTTAGAGAAGTTTGTTAAGATTCATTGAAAGGATTTATAATGAATTAAATACCATTTTAAAATAATAAATCATTTATAAAATTATTTTTTATGAAATTAAATATGAAACTTTTCTGAATCATAAATTTTACGTGCCTCGTACGTGCATCGCATGACCAGCTGCTGCCACAAATGTAACACAAGAAAAGGAAGAAGTTGCCGTCAATGCAACCGATGCGTCGCCAGTGGAGCCGATCTGACTGGTCTATTTTTTTTTATAATGGCAATGGAAGGATGAGAAACAAAGGCGACAACCTGCACGTAGGGGTGAAAACGGATAAAAAAAAATGAGCTAATAATTGTGAGAGCTAAATCAAATTAAAATCGAATCAAAATTTTATTTATTTTTTACCTAAAATTTAATAAAAATTAAAATAATTTATGAAAAAATCTGCGAACCGAACTTTTTAACACCTCTACGCTGCACGGGGCCAACTGGACCCGAGCTTGTGGCACCCTGGACCGACGACGCTTCTTATGGGCGGATCTGAGACGGCGTGGGAGTGGCCAGCCACCTTCTTCTGTCCGCCCAGGGGGGAGGGTCGACTAGGCCCCGTTAACACCACCACCACGTACATGGAGGGAAACCGAAGATGTGCATGCCAGAAACGGATCGCCGCATTGCTTCGGCTACGAGCTTTTCTTGCCACAATTCTCCACGCAGAATCCGTAGCATTGCGGGTGGGCCACGTATACTACGACATATCTAAAATTTTAGATCTATATAAAAATATATATAAATTATACGATTTTATATAAAATTTATACTATATATATATATATATTACAGCATACTCTCACTAAACACAGAATCAAGGTGTTTTTTTATTCCACCTATCATCCGGTGTGCCTATCCGTGAACACTTGTTGAAAGGTGTCAGCTACGACGTCCTTGTCCTTGCCGGCGCCTCGTGCATCGCATCACCGGAACCGGAACCAGGCTTCATCTGCCAATGAGGAACATTATAGTCGTTGAAACGCATCCGTGTATTACGTACACGCAAACCTCAACACACAGGTGTTACCTGTGGTATATCTCAGACCGAGTAGCCGTGTCAAGGGTTTAATTGTCAAACGCATGGAAAAGGCAAAGCCGGTAGCGAGAGCTACGGTCAACGTGACCGATCATCTGTGTCGAGTATACACTATTCTTGCTTTATAAGCGGACTTTTCAGCATCCTTCGACTGCAGTGACACTTAAAAGCCGTTATATTTGACACATCAACGGTTCAGATTTATTCTCTGTTGAATCCGTTTATTTTATTTGAAAGGATCCATTTGTTATAGACCTCATCAAAACCACTTTGATTTCTTGTGTTTCTGACTTTTTCTTTTTTGTTTTTGATTGGTCGATCCAACACAGGCGCACGGTTACAGAGCGAAACAGCTTCGTCGTCCCGTCACCGTGATAGGGGCGCACGTAGCTTGGAGTATGACAGTTTGGTGGTTCGGCTCACCGACCACCGGCAGCCGGCAGGATGACCTCGACTGGTCTTCGTGTTGCTGCACCATCTCTTATCCATCCCGTCCATGGCGCATCACGTCACGTCCCTGTCGACGTATTAAACTTCTGCTGATCTGCTCGACAGGGTGACAGGACCGGAATCCATCCACGTAGCAAGAGCTAGCACACCCAGGTCAGGTTAGCAAATTATTTGGCGGTCCAGCTAGACTGCCGGATCGATCCGGTCGCTGCTTGGCGCTCGATCGACATGATCAATAACTGCAAGACCGACGTTTATCCACTCCCGATCGCGGCTGATCTGGCGCGCGACGATTGCTTGTTTCAGTTAAGCACTTCATTCTTCTCAGACGTGTTAAAACAGAAAATGTTTCAAAGGAAAAAAGGTCTTGAATTGTCGCGCGCAACCGGTGACTACTGACGGAATAATATTTCAACTTCCCACGGTGTTACGCGCATGTGTTCATTTGAATTTTCAGCAGATGAAATATTATAGTAAGGGCCGAAGCACAATCATGTGGCTGCGTATACAGCACGTTCAAGAGTTCTTGCTTGGTCTGGTTCGATTATCCGCACAGGCGTTGTGCCTTTTGCTTCGAAGTGAAGTGAAAAGAACAGCTAGTAATATTTATACTGAAACTGTAATTCTCTATTTCACAAATATTAAGTGCCCCCTTTTGGTAGAGCTCTCAGTTCCTGATTCTCAAACAGAATCAGATAGCTCTGTCAAGTGTTGTTTTTCGAAGAAGTAATTTTTGTCTGATTCTGTGAAATGATTCTCTGAAATGAAGTAAGAGTCTGGGAGTTAAAAAAAGTAGCTCATATTTTAAGAATTTATTGTAGAGAATCGAAGTCAATTACTTTCAGCTTACAGGAGAATCAGGAGTGAATCTAGAGAATCAGTAGCTGAGAGCTCTACCAAAAAGCCTAATTCTATGAAAAGAGAGAACCTTCAGATTGAGGACACTACAATTATCTTCAGAAAACAACAGGTCGTTTTCTCTTGTCAATGTGTGGATCCATGGGTCATTTTCGGTGCCTTGTCAAACACTGCAGCTGGCTCTGATTTGTTCCTGTCTCATCATAGCATGCGCATCATGTGGTGAAATATTGTAACATTGAAAATTGAAAAAAAAATCAATTAATGAGAACGTTGAAACACATGGTAAGGAGGAGTAGCCATCAAGCAATGGTTCTTTCCTTCCATAAATTTTGATGGAAGTTGACAACCATAAATCTTACTCCTATTGATTTGGAAGACATAGGTGTTCCTTTCTGTGCACATCGATATGCGGTGCCACCTCTCAATCATTTTGAAAGGTAGCACGTGCATATGAAAATATTGTAGCAGTACGTCTCCCCTTAACTGTTTCAATTCAGCGATTGAACCTTTAATTTAAGTTATTAAGTTGAAATTATTTTTCTCCAAATTTTGCAATTTAGCTGAATATTTTCCTTGTAACAGGTAAAAAATCACTGAATTTGGGAGTTTTAAACATCTTATGGAAGTTTTATGTAAGTTGAGGAGAGGAATGAATATGGAGGACAGATTTGTGGGATGTGGAACGATCTTATTTATATTGATTAATGCTTCACTTGAATAGTTGTCTACGGTATGTGCTCCTTTTGCGTCATATGCTGCTAGACAACGAAATGGAACAGTTCAATAAGGCCCCGTTTGAATTGTTGGAATTGAATTCATTTTAATAATTACAATTTAGGTATAGATTAATTAAGTTAATATATTTGTATATAAAATATATTTGTATATAAAATATATTTGTATATTTATTGTTAGCCATACAAAAGATACTTATATGTTGCATTTCCATTCTAGATAAGTGAGTTGAAGAGTATGTTATAAGTTGAAGAATATAATTGTAAGTATAATGATCTATAGAATCTATTTCCATCTCTCACCTTATGAATTTAAGATAGCCTTATTTGTGAGCTTGAAAAAGTTGTGAAATGTCAAATTCTAAGCTATAGCCTAACTTATTGTGTAGATTTCAATTCCGCCAAAATAAAAGGATCCAAATGGCCCTTAAAATGAAATAGCTTAGGATTTGTCAGTCACTGTTAGTTGCATATACATATTATCTTCGTTCTTAAATTGATGTCGTCGTTGATTTCTATCGTCAACTTTGACCATTTGTCTTGTTTAAAAAATTTGCTCGAATGTGTAAAATTTTAAGTTATGATTCAAATAACTCTAATGATAAATCAAATTCTATCAAAACATATGAAATTTATCAATTTTTTTAATAAAATAAAAGATCATAATTGAATTTAAAAATCAACAGCGACATCAATTAAAAAATAGAGGAATTACATACTATTACGGTCCCTGCCCACGCCATACTCTAGTGATTGCCTCTTCCCGCCTATGAACTGTCGTATTATGATGTAATTACAATGTTTATCAACTAGTACCTCCGTTCTAAAATATAAGTATTTTTAGATTTAGATAAAGTCAAAATTATTTAACGTTTACTAATAATATTTAAAAAATTACATAGTTTCTAATATAAAAATATACTTTTTATATATGAAAGCTTATTTAATGATAAATTCAAAAATATAATATTTATATGATAAAATACTATTATTTTTTATTATTAATGATCAAAATAATAAAAGTTTGATTTTGGCTAAATATAAAAATGCTTATATTTTAGAACGGACGGAGTACTAAGTAGTACTTCTTTTCTTTCATTTTGACAATTTGTATGTGCCAATATCAGCGCTAGCCAGTCCGCCAGAGTTATTAGAACTTGGGTAGCCTAACGACACTACCGTGGTGAGTATTACTTTACATTGAAAAAGGCCTGTTTGGTTTTTTACACATATGTATTTTATCCAAATTTGGTGTAACCTAAAAGTGTGTCTAGATCTCTTAGTGGGTTTTGGTGAATGACGACGAACCATTTAAATAGCTAATGATATTTATTAAGTGTATTAACAGCCAGAAAGTTTCAAAAAAAAAGAAAAAAATATTGAAAGAAAAATAAGACTTCCAATTTTTTTATTAAGTCACGGAGCCTTTTTCTATAGAATAATACTAGTTTTTATCAATTTTTAGTCTAAGTATGCCGTACTATCAAAGGGGACTCAAATTGAGATCTTAAAATGTCAAAAATGTTCAAATCTTGACCTAACCCGAGACTTTTACTTGAATATTCGACACATTACCGGAGTCTCTGTAAGACTTACTGGCTTTACCCGAGAAGGCTCACCGAAGTGTCCGGCAAAGTGCCGAAGACTCCAGTGGCTTAGCAGTCCGCACCCGAGAGGGCTCACCGAAGTATCCGACACAGTGCCAAAGACTTCAGTGACTCAGGCTCTGCCAACTCGAGAGGCCTCATCGGAGTATCAGCAAGCTCTCGAAGACTCCAGTGGATCGAAGTGTCCGGTAAAGTGCTGGAGTGTCCGGTCAGTCAGAATGTGGTGCAACGGCTATTTTTTTTAAGCCTGAGTATTTATATCCCCTCAACCCTTTTTGAGAGGGCTGGCGACTCACTCTTGAACTACACACTCGTGAGCTTAAAAACACTCTTTCACTCCCTTCTAAAGCCTAAGCTTGCAAAATTTAAACTAGGAATTGTGAGAGAAGTGCTTTTATTTCCATTGAGCTTTGCGGCACCGTCAATCTTCGATTCGAGTTTGTTACTCTTGTAGCTTTTGCTCTTAGACGGCTAGGCGTGTTCGAGAGCTCCCACTTGTGTGGTGACGTCCTGAGAAGTTTGTTCACTTCTTTTCGAAAAGAATTTGCTAGGGGAGAACTCAGCCTCTCACCTTTGTGGTTAGTTGAGTGAGAAAAAGTATCGAGTGAGATCCGGTTCTTTGTGAACCTCGTTGACTCAAACTTCGGAATAATATCTTGTGTCCTTTTTTGCACTTTTCATTCTTGCAAGTTCATATTGTTCTTGTTGTTCATATTCATATATTTGCTTCGATCTACTTGCTCTTTAGTCTCTATCTTGTTTAATTGATTAGATCTACTTCTTATATCATATTCTAATCTTTTGATTCAAGTGAAATTTGCTAGAACTCGCTAAAACTTGCTTAGATTCAAATTTCGTCCAAAGTGCCTGTTTGACCGAAGTGTCTGGCAAGTTAGCTGACAGTTCGTTGACCAGAGTATCCGGCACAATACTGAAGACTCCGATGATCTCACAGTTGTTGAGTTTGTTTTTTTTAGAAATTATTTTAGATTGCCTATTCTCTTTCTCTAGGCAACTTTCATAACCGAAACATAGTTGTTACCAAATTGTTAATGAAAAGTTGTTGTTTGGTTTGTAACCTTACCTATTTAAGGTCAACTCTGAAGATAAATATGTTTGATTGCAACTTTATCAAAATTTACCAATGTTATATAAGTATGACATATAGGGTCCATTTGTCATAAAAAATTTTCTTTTATCAAAATATATCAAAGTAGGATCTTATTTTATATATTAAATTGCAACGAATAAAATGGTAAAATCAGATCATTATTTGGATTTATAGTTTATCAGCAATTTATGTTTAAAAATCAGTAACTAGAAAACTTTGGACTTGTGCCCCACTCTCCTCATACCACGTTTCTTGGAAGGCAATGGTAAAATCGTTGGCGAGCGTTTTCTTTGCCTACGCATTGGCAACGTTTTGCAGTGCAAAATTCGTTGGTAACGTCAAATTCACATTGGTAAACCAAAACTTGGCAATGAACCAAATACTATTCAATTTTTATAGGTACAACAAAATTTGAAAAGATAAAAGAGGGTAACTAACCAAACACACGCTTAACAGAGTATATATAGAGAGATGTTACAATGCTTGAAATTAATTACAATCATCTATTTAATCAGATCTAATGGTTAAAGATACTTAGTCAAAGGTACCAAAATAATGAATCTAGTAAGTGAGCCCAGTACCAATTTTTAAAAATCAGCGGCTATGATTAATTAAAGAGAGGAAGGTACTTACCTCTCAAACACTATAACATCTCTCTATAAAATAAAATAACTAAAGTATGCCATGCCATATGTATAAGACATGTTTGGATTCAGCGGACTAATTGTTTGATGTCTAAAAATTAGTCATTTTCTTCCAAACGGGCAGACTAATAGGAAGACTAATTTTTATCCACCCATCAACTAATTATTTTTTAATTAGTCGATCAAAGAGAACTAATAGGGACTAATAGTTTTTGGGTACGTAAAAAGTCTAAATTACCCTCAATTTGTTTTTTCGAAACAAAATCGGAAAATATTTTATTTACCAGACCTAATCAGATACCTATAAAACTACTATTTCAATCTGCCTCTCGCACGCTTCCTACCCCAAACCTGACGGTAGAACAAGCCTCCGCCGTCTTGTTTGCTCCGGTTGCACTGTAACCGCAATGTCCATATGCAACGACGATGTTGCTTGACCAAGCTGCTCTAGATATGTTTGGCTTAGAAAATTCCGAAAGTGTTAAAACTATATAAATAAATTTGTCTTTAAATTTTTTTTTCATAAAAGTATATATATATATATATATATATCACTTTTATATAAAAACTTATGAAAAAAATAGAAGTTAAAGTTTCATTTTGAAGACCATGTTAGTGTTCAAAACGTCAAGAAATATGAGACCGGAGAGAGTAGTATATTTGTGTTAAATAAACGACGGAAGTAAATTTGATAAAATGGCGGGAAAAAGTAGAGAAAATTTTAAATACATGGTAGAAAATACGATAAGCGGTCTAATAATTAGTCATAGATCCAAACAGCTACGGACTAATAATTACTCAGAGGCAAAACAGACATTTTAATGGATGATGGACCAACAATTAGTTCTTTCTCTAAACAGACAATAAGCTAGTAATTAGTCGACTAAAAATTAATCGACTCATTATTAATCAAACTAACAATTAGTCGATCGGTTCCAAATATACCCTAAAACAGGTTGTTGAATGGAAATTTCATTGTTCGACCGAAAGTAGATTCACTTGTGCAAGGTGGTTCTCTGCTGGCTATTGTAGCATCTTTTATGCAGGTGCCTATTGATTCTATGACCCACATGAATCGGGGCTCTGTTGCTGACTCGGCCTCCTGTCCACTTGGATGGATGACCCCAAAACCCCTACGTTTCTTTGCTTTTCTTCCGCGATTCGTGGGGTAGCCGCGTGGTTGGCTTTCCAACAACTAGCGAGAAGATCTCCCTTCTAAATAAGGCTCGTTGGCTATAAATACAGCTTGCAAGCTTCAATATTCACCTCCCTTCGTTTTCCCTGTCGATCGCCTCTCTCATAGTCTCATTCACACGGCGGAATGAATATGTCCATGAAAACCGCATCATAAATCGGTGGTGTGTCTCCGTGCGAGTAGACACTTCTGCCATTAGTTGAACCCTAGATAAGCCATGATCCCTGTGTCGCCGATGATGGACGGCGCCAGCATCAACGACGCCATCCTCGGCACCCATGAGCCGCTGCTGCCTGAGACCGATCCTCGACGTCGCGTCCCCAACGGCGGAAGGCAGGAACGACGGTCGTCGTCCACCGTTCTCCCGGTCGTCGTCTCCTCCGTAATTCTTCTCGTCCTCGCGGCGCTTTCAATCGTCGCGCTGCACAACGTCGATGGCCAGGGAAACGTCATGCCCGGCGGCGACGTCGTGGCCGAGGGCCGCGTGGTGGAGATAGCCGCATCCCGCGGCGTGGCGGAGGGCGTGTCGGAGAAGTCCACGGGCCCGCTCCTCGGCGGCGCCGGCGGCGCGGGCCTGGACTACGGATGGACCAACGCGATGCTTTCGTGGCAGCGCACGGCGTTCCACTTCCAGCCTCCCAAGAACTGGATGAACGGTTAGACCCGTCGCCATCTATCACTGTTGCAATCTTTTTTTTTTTCCCTCATCTGGCTCTAACTTGGTTTCGCGTTCCTGTCACGGGCGCTTCGTGCACATGGCGCTGCCCGATCGCTCCGGCGTGACGATCGTAACCTTTTTCCGTCTTCTTCTCCAGATCCGAACGGTAAGTAGTTGGTGCCGGCCGATCGGCCGATGATCTAGTATCTTGTGAACCCAAAATGCTTTTGAGAGCTTTCTAGCTTTTCACGGGTCGCGTTAATATTGCTCCCGAGTGATCCTACCAGCTAGCTTAATTTCACGTATTAATGTCGTGATTAACTCGTGCCTTTTTTGCACGAACCGGCTTGCTTGCAGGTCCGTTGTATCACAAGGGCTGGTACCACCTGTTCTACCAATGGAACCCGGACTCCGCCGTGTGGGGCAACATCACCTGGGGCCACGCCGTGTCGCGCGACCTCATCCACTGGCTGCACCTGCCGCTGGCCATGGTGCCCGACCGGTGGTACGACGCGAACGGCGTCTGGTCCGGGTCGGCGACGCGGCTGCCCGACGGCCGGATCGTGATGCTGTACACGGGCTCGACGAACGAGTCCGTGCAGGTGCAGAACCTGGCGGTGCCGACCGATGCGTCCGACCCGCTGCTCCGCGAGTGGGTCAAGTCTGACGCGAACCCGGTGCTGGTGCCGCCGCCGGGCGTCGGGCTGACGGACTTCCGCGACCCCACGACGGCGTGGCGGGTCCCGAACGACACTGCGTGGCGCGTCGCGATCGGGGTCAAGGACCGCGACCACGCCGGGCTGGCGCTGGTGTACAGGACGGAGGACTTCGTGCGCTACGACCCGCAGCCGGCGGTGATGCACGTCGTCCCCGGCACCGGCATGTGGGAGTGCGTGGACTTCTACCCGGTGTCGGCGGACCCTGCCGCCGACGAGAACGGGCTGGAGACGTCGGCGGCTCCCGGCCCCGGGGTGAAGCACGTGGTCAAGGCCAGCCTCGACGACGACAAGTACGACTACTACGCCATCGGCACCTACGACGCCGCGACCGACACGTGGACGCCCGACGACGCCGAGAACGACGTCGGGATCGGCCTCCGGTACGACTACGGCAAGTACTACGCGTCCAAGACGTTCTACGACCCGATCCGCCGCCGGCGAGTGCTGTGGGGGTGGGTCGGCGAGACGGACAGCGAGCGCGCGGACATCCTCAAGGGCTGGGCCTCGGTGCAGGTGCGTACTCCTACGTAGCAACATTGCTCACCAGATAGCTTGCTGATTTGGGTGTGTCGGTTCGTGATCGGCGACGGGGTCACGTAGCTTGATTTAGGCAGTTTTTGCCGGGCCATACAGCTAGGATTACGCATAATGAGAGCTCTGATAGTAAATATTGACACGCACTGAAACCAGACACCTATAGTTTTTTTTTCCCTGAAAAACGTCAGGCGTATGATTAGAAATGGTTATTAAATTCGGTATTAATGTAGTTTAATGCATTGCTTAATAAGCCAGCCTAGCTCCATTTTGTGTTTGAAGCTTTCCTACAACTTCCTTTGCGTTTGAACCGTCGAAGCAAAATAGATAAGGAAACTAGCTAACACTTGGAAAATACCTGGTCCGTAGTTATCTTGTTGATGTACACGGTCCAAATGAACGCAGAATCGCAGTAGGCAAATACCGGCCTCCTCAGTCCTCACACCTGTAGTGATAGCGATATGCCCTGTTCATGCCATGCGCCACCCCCACACACCTTGATACACAAGTGCCCTGACCTCTTCTTCGCCTGTCGAGCCGTTCTAGAGGAACACGAGACGAGAACGCGTTTGGTCGGCCGGGTCCACGGCCAGTTTTATCCGGAACGAGCTGCACGATCCGACTTGTTTAGTCGCTCCGCCTCCAACCGTCTCGCGCGCAAGCAAGCAACGACTCCAACACGAACGCGATGCCGTCAGCGAATCAGCAGGAAATAATTTTCTGGTACGCGACCATGACCGTGTCTTCCCCGAGACCGGCTGCGTACGTGTGGGAGGGAGAGGAAACATGGACCTGTGGAGGTTGGAGGTTACTTGCCTCCACGTCCTGCCTACGGCGGCAGCAGCCGGGGTTTGGGTCAGACTCAGAGCCTCCAAAATGGAGCAGTAGTATATGGGTTTTCTGGCTGTATCGTGCACTGCTTGGGTATCTGGCTTGACGCAAACGGATGCTGATTAGTTTATAACACTTTCTAGCTAATGAGGGGTTTCTTCCAATCAAGTTGGCGTTGTAGTGATATATATGACTAAGCTGTGACGGTGCGTGCAGCCCGTACCAGATGACTTTTAGCTCAAAACTGAAGACGCGGAACACGTATTGGCCACTGAAAATCGATTAAACTATTTGTTCAAGAGCCGCTTTCTTGGCCGGCTGGCCACAGTTGCAGTATGAAAACATACATGATCAAACTGATAAATAAGAAAATCCAAACTGGTTCGCTGTCTCTGTTTAAACGTCTCTCCGAGTTGGTCAAGGTTGGGGCCCTTGCTGATGTGTCACTTTCTCACTCACTGTATCTTGCTTTTCTCGAGGTGCCCTTTTATATGCGCAGTACGTACTTGCACGTGCCCAAGAAAAATAGACGTCGACCGTTTTTAACCATTTCCACCCATGCACATGCAGTCGATTCCGAGAACAGTGCTCCTGGACACGAAGACAGGCAGCAACCTGCTGCAGTGGCCTGTCGTGGAGGTGGAGACGCTCCGCATGCGCGGCAAGAGCTTCGACGACGTCGCCGTGGAGCGCGGCGCCGTCGTGCCCCTCGACGTCGGCGGCAAGGCGACGCAGCTGGACATCGAGGCCGTGTTCGAGTTGGACGCGTCGGCCGTGGAGAGCGTGGCGGAGGCCGACGTCGCGTACAACTGCAGCACCAGCGGCGGCGCGGCGGGGCGCGGCATGCTCGGCCCGTTCGGGCTGCTCGTGCTGGCCGACGAGGACCGGACGGAGCAGACCGCCGTGTACTTCTACCTGGCCAAGACCACGGACGGCAGCCTCAAAACTTTCTTCTGCGAAGACGACCTCAGGTATATGATCAAAACGATCGATCAATTCTCTATACTCGCTCTGTTGGGAAATTATCCTGATCTTCTCCGTTGTGCTGTTTAATTTCTACTAGGGCATCAGTGGCCAATGATCTAGTTAAGAGAGTCTACGGAAGCGTGGTCCCAGTGCTCGACGGGGAAAGCCTGTCAGTAAGAATACTGGTAAGTTAAATTTTGGTTTGTGTCAAGCACATAACCAAACATATCCATGTGCCCATACACGATATGTCTAGCATTGGACATTTGGATATGATAAGTGCTCACTGTTCGAATAACTGTTGGTTGCTGCTGCATTCCACAGGTTGACCACTCCATCGTGGAGAGCTTTGCTCAAGGAGGACGGACGTGCATTACGTCGCGCGTGTACCCGACGAAGGCAATCTACGATTCTGCCCGTGTGTTCCTCTTCAACAACGCCACAAACATTCACGTCACGGCGAAATCGATCAGGATCTGGCAGCTGAACTCTGCATATATTCGGCCGTATTCAACTTCTCGCGAGTAGAGTTTCAGGCGGTGGTGCCTACTTAATAAGTTCATTTGTTTGTAGCGTAGTTATTGTTTATTTGCTTCTTTTATATATATATTTTTTTTTCCTTCTCGTGGAAGTATATAATGGAACGAGCACCAGAGAAGGGAGAGGTAAAGGGAGTTCTTTTTGGACAGCATTTGTAATTGTATGAATAATGTGAATTAACATGTATCCATTATACATCTTTTTTTGCTAATTACACTACACTAACTACATAATAATAGTTCTGAAACCGTGCTACTTAGAAAAATAATCAAAAATAAAAAGCAAATTTTAAAATAGACGCAAATGATCGTGAACCTTCCATGTGTGTTTATCTCGAGACTTAAATTATTCATTCAATTTTCTAGGAGGTAAAAGTTGTCTAATAATTATTAATTGTTATATCATTCAATTTTGAAAGTAATTATTGAGTTTTGATAGATGACAATAATCAAGATACATTGTTTTATATTTTCTACTTAAATCAACGGTTGTAATTGAATTCGTGTCTTACCTATTAAAATAGATGTGAACCAACAGCAAAACATAACCCACGGAAGACCTGTTGTAAACCATGCTAATATGTTCGTTGCAGTTGTGTCATGTGAGAAGCTCACAGGACACGTCAATTTGACTGTGTTCAATATAAATGTGCGTACGTAGGGGACAACAATTTTAATAATTAGCTGGTGGTGGAACAATCGTCAAAAGATCATGGCATGGTGATCTTGTGGCAAACACAAATTAGGGTGTGGGGTGGACACAGATAAATTCCATACATGCGGCATGCACACAGCTAATCTCCTGAGATGACAAGCAAGAAAAGCGCCAAAGATTAAAATGCCACACACACACACACAAGAACAAAATAAAATGCGAGGCAACAAAGCGCAACACTCAACGCTGTTGTGGCCTTATGGACCCTATAGATATAACGGCCCGGTAAGAACCTTGGACACAGATCCACGCAGAACAATTTCAGTGGGAGTACAGTTTGTGTCTGAGTGTCTGACGTACGCAGATTCTTGTTTTTCTCAACAAATCCCACGTAGCAAAGCTGCAACAATGCGGCAGACAAGCAACTTGAGCAGTTGTACGAAACCGTTGCAGATTTGTCGACCGAAAGTAGGGAAGGCTGAAAGGGAGCTGCAAAATTGTTCGTCATCATCTGAATATACACGCATGACGTTGAATGGTAAATTAGCTGAATTACTGCATTAACACTGCGTTGATCTTGTTTCGACAAAAAAAAACTTTCATCGTGTTGTTTTGTCAACCAAAAGAACTTTGTTTTTCCGGACTTAATCTAGAAGAACCTTGGTGACACCATCATCTAAACGACTGAGGGATTGAAAACGGCCCGTTTAAAGTTTGGAGACACATATGGGCCTATTTGGTCGGTCCATTCCTTATGATGTCTTTTGGTATTCGATACATGGCCTAAACCTCCACGAGCCCAAATTTGTCGGACCTGGCAAAGTTGCGACGACCTTTTTTTTCCCTTCATTCCTGGAAATTTAGCTATACATGTACGGAATAAATACTTAGTGTAGTATCCGTTCGAACTCGTATAGCAATGTAACTTGCTTTCCTTTGTTTTAATTATGCAGTCAAACTAAATCTGGCATGGAATTTTTCAATTAATCTCGGTCATTTAATATTCATAACAACAAAAACGTGTAGTGGGCTGTCATTTTTTTATGAGAAATGTGGTAATTTCTAGCCTTTAAGAGAGGAACAAGGAGCTTTATTTTAATAAACTTTAAATAATAACGTTAACAGATGATGACTAAATAATGATTGTATTCCTTCAAGAGAAAAAAAATAATGAGCATAAATACAATTAATTGACAGAAGATGTATATGAGGAGGACATATAGGGATACTGCTTTATGCCTGAACTATAGATCTTCACGAATTGACATGTCAGTTGATAAAGATCCTTAGCTTGATCTGTTGTCAGACCTTATGCCAAGTTAGATGCATTAAAGAATATCATCTTCAGTTACACTGTTATTATGCACATTACCATTATAACATGACATGAATTCAGCCCTATGTTACGATACATCAATCAATCACACACAAATAATGTTATTAGGCTGTATACTTTGATGCATTAGTTTTGTCTGTATATTTATATTTCAATTATGCTATTATTTCCACAAATCATTCTCCCCGCCGCAGGATGCTGATGTCGACACGTAGTCCAAAGCCTCTTCCTTCTCCTCTACCTGGTTAAACACTTGCACCTGATTGGAGTAGCTACCTGGCTCCTTGGAGTTGGCATCCTCGTTGCTGATGAGCTGCGACGCCACGAACTTGTCCAGAGCCCTCCAGTCTGAGCCTGATGCGTGTCCTGCCGTTAGATAGACCTGCTCGGCCTGGAGCTCCTGCTCCATGTAGCGAGAGGCGACATGCTCCTGTGTAAGGCTACATGGTTGTAGATACGGAGCCAACGAGGTCAGGAAGCTTGGGGCTTTCCAGCTGAGGGAGCTGCAGGAAGTGCTCCTGGGGAAGAAGATGGTGGTACTCGAGCTCCACCTTACAGGGGTAGCTCGGTTGCCTTTGGTACACCATAGCGTTCTGCAGGTGGTGCGAGCTGGGTTCCGGCGCCATGAACCCACCATGATCATTGAACCAGTAAGGTGCGTCGCTGGGCATTCTATGCACAGTCGCGAGGCGTTTCCTGAATACCCTGCAGACCACCCATCCTTCTTCCTGAAATGCCGTGAATACACCCATTGTTAAGCAGGAGCTTGAATACGAAGTATATGTAGGACATGGTTTAGTACAAAAAGATGAAATAATCCTCATATAGCTGGCATCTCTTACGTGTGGCATTCCATTTTCGCTGGTCTCCAAGCGGTACTCGTGCATGATCCAGTCTGACTTCTGACCGTTGGGCGCCCGTCCCTTGTAGAAAACCAGTGTCTTCCTCATTCCTACGAGGCAATTCTTCACATAGATAGGCTTGTCCCGTCCGGTGGCTTTCCAGAATCCGGCCGTCGTTGCCCTGTTGGTACGAGTGCCGGTAGGGTACTTCTTATCCTTGTGGCTGAAGAAGTACCACTCATTCTGGTCTTCAGTTCCAATCTTGCATTTTTCTGCTTCAGCATAATACAACTAGGGTTAGAAGAAGAAAGTATCAAGTTACATGCATCAATCAGTGCACCCACTATGTAACCTAGCTACGTAGCTATTATTAGTTGATTTGTGTATACCTTGTAGGTCCCAGGGCTCAATTTTGTATAGATCTACATCTTTTATGACATCCAAGTCTATCTTCTTCAGTGCTACCTTTTTCCTGAGGTAGTAATCGACGAGTTCCTCATCCGTTGGGTGGAAACGAAAACCGGGAGGAACATGTGTGAAGGCATCCATCTTATTGTGATGACCAAAGTTGTGTAGCAAGATGTTGGCCAAACTTCAGTGCTGCATAATCGTTAACAAAGAAATCAATTCCATAATTTTGGTGATCATTTAATTAAACTATATCTTGTAATACAGACTGTTGAAATGTTTTTCAAAAAAAATCTGACTACCATTTCGAGTGGTAAGTCAAAATAAGCACACAAGATATATCTCAGAGCATTTTAAGTTGAGATCTCTGTCAGTGGCACCTATATCATATGAAATGAACAATCTCCACGATTTTGTATATGTAAGAGTGGGAAAACCTAAGAAAGTCCTAATTGTGAGCTATGGAGTATATACAAATTTCATTTATGAGCATACATATATGTTTTTTCATACTAAAATGTGACAATCATTATACACGTACAGCACTCACAGAAAGTATCTGATACGTCCATCATACGTTTACCAAGAAATCCAACATCTTGCTTCGTATATCAACTTTTGTGCCAATGAAGCTAGATTTGTACCCACGTGGACCTCTACATTGAATTACTAAATGGCTTAAAGTTCTAGATCAAGTAACTATCACCCGGCCAACATATGCAAGTGCTTAAAATTTTTTTGGATACTATTTAGATTGTCTGTACATACATACTATCAAATTATGGCGTGGGAATATGTAGACACAACTGCAAACATAAATAATTGTGCAGTACTGTCGATAGTATTCAGGCAGGCTTAACTATACTAGATCATAGAGCGAAAAATTTTAATCCTTAAATAAAACTGTCCTTTATTTCTCCAAACAATGGAACACAGTACCTACCTCCCTTTTGTGTCCCTGTAGGTTTTCCTTTCAGAATTCTGGTTGATCAGTTGATTTTCTACGTAGTTAAACTTCACTTCATCAGTACTTTAGACTACATGGCCTTCTCAAAATATTTAGGGAAGTTCTCTGATTGCTAATTTGCATGGATGCATGCATGTATTTCGTGTTGTGCATGGGTGGAGGGAGAGACAGAAAGGGAAATATACCTCGGCTTGTTTACTCCTGGCGTCGGCGCTAGGCCTTCTTGCTCCTCCGGTCAGCACGCCGATTTCAGCTAGGCCTTGGACCCTTGCCGTCTCCTCGAGAACCGAGTTCGACTCGCGAAGACGAAAAGGAAACTGCACGCGAACAGAGCGCGTCAGCACTTGCTCAGTTCAGCTTCAGCTTCAGCACGCACCACACTGTATCTCTGCAAGCAATGGCCGAGCAGATGGAGAGAGAAATTGAACATGAAGAGCAGGACGAGGCTAACCTTGCCGGGAGCCAGGCCCTTCGCTTTGACCAGCCGATGATGAATGATGATATAGATAGAGAGGCGGGGCAGGGCCGTGGCGGAGGTATATATGGCGGTGGCCGGAGTGGGTGGCGCCGGAAAGCGCGGATGGATTGCGGGCCAAGGCTGGCTGCAATCCAGGGGAAACGCGGGCGGACAGCGACGCGGAGATCTCCCCCGATCTCTCGCTCTCCCCCCTCCCCTCCGCGTTTTTCTATTGGCCTTCTTCGCCGTAACCGCCACCTCCCCCACCAGCCGACGACAGCGACCGCCCTGCCGGCCTCCTCACAATCTTTCTGCCGTCCGCCCGGCCTACTAGACTCTCAAGACCCTAGCCACCTCTTTCTTCCAAAGATGGAGTATCACTTGCTGCTGCAGGGCCCAAACGTGCGAGAGGTTGCAGTGCAAGAGGGAGCGAGGCTGCCGGCAGGAATGATGGCCGGTGCCAGGGGTGAGCAGAGAAAAGGCCATACGCGACTGCTAGCTGCCACCGCCTTTCTTCGAAAAGTTTCAGGGGCAAGTAGCAGGGTGCAATGCAATTCACAGACAGATAGGAGTAGACGCAAAAGGTGCTAGCTCCTCCTAATTTCACTTGTCGGTGACATGCCATTGTCACATACGATCGAGCCTAACCGAAAACGTGCATCGGTGTGTGTGGCCCTAAAAGTCAAGTGATTATGGTTACCACCGGCAGCGCGGGATGTGTTTTCATGATTGTAATCTCATCAAATCAATCGATGGCTTATACTGTGGGGATTGATGTTATCTGATGAACCAGACGTTCATCCCGTGGAATGAGAGTTCAAAGCACACACTGCCTTGTTAGTGAGCGTGACCCAAGGCCTAATAGCGATCTGTGCAATTATGCAGTGGAATCATAGCCATGGCAATCACCCCACCTGGTAGTAGGTGTATACAAGGTTCTCCAGAAGCCAAGAACCAAAAAGAAATTATTTGGCACATAATATCTGCATATATTCTGTTCGGCTAGTCAGTTCATTATCGTTTTTGTTCATTGTTGTAATTCTTAAGCTCTTCGTTAGTTAACTCTGCACCTGTGCACGGTTGGTCGTGTTTGCTCGCTAGCTGTCAGTCCCACAGCTACTCAGCTGGCTCGATCTGCTGGCGCGGTTTCCTGGCTCTCCGGGCGGCCTTGTTGACGGTCGCTCTCCGATCAGCTACACGCGCGGTTGGACCCATTTCTCGATCGACCCAAGTATGTCTTCGACGGTGACCTTCCGCCAAATGGAAACCCAGTGCCACAGAAGCCAAATACTACCCTACACCACCACTCGTATTCGTATCCTTCCTGAAAAAGAGGCTAAAGGATCTCGAGCCTTTCAAGACACGTCAGGTTTTTACAGGGCCAGCAGGGCTACCAAAGCTATGTCTCACTGTCTAGCTCATTTTACTACTCTATATTCAGGCCAGACTTGATCAAATTATGTTCAGCGGCACCATCTGCCTCGATGTCCTCATACTCCTGCACTGTGAATAGATACATCTCATAAAATCTTGCTTTGTTTTCTATTAATAAGCTTATCACAATACTATGGGTTTTCTGAATTTAGCAAGTGGTAGATGTGAAGTACAACACAGTGTGCACTCAACCTGATTAAAAATAAGCATTCCAGATTACATGAACTAAATCGGGTTAGTCGTGGGTCGGCATGCCAGCGTGGTGCTGAGCGGCCAGGCGGTGGCGGCAGGCGGTCCGGCGTGGGCTCGACCTCATCATTACAAAGCACTAGTTTCATGTCCACAAGAATGGCTAGTACTTTATCTAATTCCTTTTGATCAGAGACCGTCAGTTCTTTCAGTCTGATAGACTGGACCCACGGTCCACAAATATTGAAGCACCATGACCCTTGCTTGGAGACAATCCAAGTTCATTGTTTGCTCGGCAAATACCATAGCCAGGCACCGTTAACTTGAGCCGGAAACATAGGTGTTGATACGACTCATCTAATCTAGTGTATCAGGTGGTGGACTGCTGATGACAGCAACGCCATTTGAACCGTAGCAATGTAAGCATCCGAAACCAACACATGGCATCAAGGGCACGGTTTCGGTAAGCACCTTGCCATATGAAGCAACCCTGATCATGGTTTTGATGAATTCTTATACGTGTGGTCCTCGAGTGTGATGTGCACGCACTTTCCTCGCACGCAAAAATGAAAGCTTCGTTGGTTAGCTTTTGGAGTCTGAGACTGCTGCCCTTTCAAGACCAATTTACACATGCACATTTGGTCTCCCTTCTGATCGATGATCGAACGCCACAAACTTCACGTGCGAGTGCAATCTTATCGCAGCCACACGATCATAGATGGATAGAACTGTCGACCCCAGCTACTTAAGCTGTTTCTTAATCCTCCGTCCTCTCTTCGCCTCACGTAAAAGGTTAAGGACTTGGGATGGGAGCTTTACTGAATTGAGCAGGAGAGCTCTGGGCAGTCGGCACGTACTTACTTGGCGCACATATAAAACTGGAAAGGCTAAACATCTGACGGAAATAAAAACAGGGTGTGTCCTCGAGACAGATGGCGATGTCCGGAGCAGCCGGCGTTGCACCGGGGAGCTCCCCGCGCATCCTTTGGGAACACACAAAGAACTGAAACAAGTGGATAGAATAGATGCTGATGCTTTCTGCTTCGACGGCGACGCATTCTCGGATGTTTTATTCGAGTGGACAGCAATGCGACCGGTGCAGTGCATCTTTTGGGGAAGGAGTGAAGCAAAAGGACTGTACGCCCTACGGTGCATCATCTGGCCAGCAGCAGACGTCACACTGTTCCCTTTCTAGTATTCGACATGTTTTCCTCTTAAACAAGACCAGCTAGCCAACTGTGACCATCTTTATGCAGCCTTATTTGGTCCAGAATCCTTCTTTATGATGTAAAGCGCCTGTGAATGTCTACAAATGTGTTATGCGTGTTAACAAATGCCGAGTCAGGCCAGCAAACACGAATGACTGAACACGGATAAGCTCCCAGGCCTTGAGTATATACCGCGGCAGTACTGTTGTCTGCATATGACTGTAGTTTAGTCTGTTATTTAGAGCAGCTTTTCTGTATCTTAGGAACACACTCTGCAGGCATGAATTCTGAAGTTCTATCATCAATGTGTATCTGGAAAAAGCTCATAATCTAAGGAAAAAAGTTTACTGATCATCAATATGTGCTGGTGAGAGAAACCATGAATTTAGATTAGTATTCCTACTAACCAGCACTACGGAAGTGACCCTATATGTATCAGACATACTACTACATGGAAACGAACTCTAGGGATAGGTGTTCTTGTCAAAATCACATGGAACCTTTGGCTGACCTTGGGCCGGTCGGCGCGTACATTTCTGCCGCAGCGCATCGACATGACAGTATAACACATGGCATCATCACCTCGCCAGAGCCACCAATGAAAAGCCATCCCTAGTTGGAGCATGCAGCATCATGCTTGCAAAAGAGCTACACAGACTTTCCCACCGTTCTTTGGAAGAAGTTACAATCCATCGATCGAAGTGCTCCGATCCTAACCTCAACATGGGCACCGGCCACGCAGGCCACACGACGTGACCGCCTGTCTGTCTACCCGAGTTTGGTCGGCCCGGCCACACGAATCATCTCATCATCCGCGCCGCGTACGTGCGCGCGGTCCCTCTCCCGTCCCGCGTCCGCCGTGGCGCCACCTAACTGGCCAGGCGCGGCAGCCGGCAGCCCATGCGCGCGGGACGTTGCGGGCTCGGCCGGCGATCCTCCCCGGGGCCCC
>BCLF01000004.1:2475487-2491068 GCA_001602275.1 Zoysia japonica
CGCCGCGCACCCGCGCCTACCTGCAACCCCGCGCGCGCGCGCCATCATGGCTGCCCGCGCACGACGGCACGCGCGGCGCCGAGGGGATAGCGTAGCGCGCGTCCGCTGCCCTGCCGGCCGCCACCAACCGGATCGATCGAACGGCTACGATTACCGCCGTATACGGTGCGCGGGCCGTAATCGGCAGCGGTAAAAAGCGCGCCAGTAGTTGAGTGCAGCTGCGCAGTAGATATCCGGAGATCTTGCAACAGATCGATCGAGCGGCCAGTAGGTACTGGTGGTCATGGACGTACTCATGTGGTTGTGCTTGCTGTTTTACTCCTGACGACGATGGAATTGCCCTTTCCAGCGTCCTGCCGCGGGCCCTGGATTGGGCCGTGGCCGGGATACCAGGCCTTGATGCAGGAAATGGCCCACGGCTCGGGCCGTCCAAGAAGCCTATGCTGGTCAAAGAAACCGGCCTATGTTAAAAACAAATGTGACAGTGCAGTGTCTTCTTCCTTCGGATACACAGAAGATTTCAATTTTGACGAGTCAAGAATGCAGAAAATTTACGCATGTATGCCTGTATACCTAGCGTCATCCGTCCGTTCCTAAAATATACAAGGGACAGAGAACAGTCATCTTCTTGGATGATCCATCGAATGGTTAAAAATACTCCTACGTCCGTACATTGGCTAGCCAGGACAAGTCAATGGAGAGATCCAAACCTCCCGTTGGCTGCGCTCTCCACGTTCGGGCACACCATTTCCATCGTTCACACCGCACCATCGACAAGTTGACGGGCATCCATTTGTTATTGTACTCCTAGTTGTTGGATCTTTCAAAGTCAGCGGCTTTGCGTCGATGGAGTACGGTCTCCGTACGGATATGATCGAGGAATCGGAGCTCCAATGGGGGTCCTGCGGTCCAGAGCGGCATCCGGCATGGGCCCATGGCAATGCCTGGACTCTTGTCTGCTACCTTCGTCTGAGTATAAATTTATTTTTAACTTTTTTTATCAGCACTTTGATCAATAATTTTTATATATTTAATTAAGTTTAAAAAATTTAAGTATTTATACTTTTAGATTTATTAAAAAAATATTTTTGTAATATATATAATTTATATTATTAAAATTAATTAAATTTATCAAAATTATTAGTCAAAATCGTAGTCAATAAAATTTAGAAATGAATTTTTATTAAGACAGAGAGAGTATCAATAGCCGGTTTTTTATTTTGACCGAAAATCTAAAAATAAATTTTTATTGATATGGAGGGAGTATCGAATAGACGTTTCCTTATCTTGACCGGCCGCTGGTGGTGGGTGCACGCTGCTGCGGGTTCCACAATTCAGTCAGGGACGACGGCAAAATACTCGATGCATCTCGTGGATCTGCAGGAGCTGTATCCGTTGTGTGTCCACTGCGAGCTCGCGTTTCCTGATGAGCACGTCGATGCCCCTAGCAGAGCAGTAGCACATCGCTCCGGTAGGGTCAGACGACTGGACCTTCATGTTCCGTTCCACTACTTTTGCCTTTCGAGTTTTGAGGGGCCAATGATGTACGTTACGATCGATCCTGACTTTTGGTTCTCGTGAGATGTATTCTCTGTGCTATAGTCCCTATTTGTTGCTACTTATAAGCTGTTTATCGATAAAAATAAATGAGAATCTCATCCAAATGACTTTACTTATTTTCATGAAATTCAGATTTTTTGATAAACGGCTTCACAGATTTGAACTTAAAGAATCTATAAATAAGAATCAAAAAACATTTGGTAGTGGAAATAATTAAATTCTCTGATAAACTCTTCTCCCGTAAACGAAAACAAACAGGTGTATAGTCAGTAAGTGGTGAAACTGTATTCCTCGCGAGTACTACTAGCTGTCCAGGAGCTGACTTTCGTCGATCTCATGCCTCATGGTCACAGCCAAAAGGAAACCGGACTGCACAAACTGACCTCTTGCCGAGAAATGTGGCATCCTTAGCGGCCGTTTGGCACGGCTTGCAGGCGGCTTCTGCAGCGACTCATCGCATAAGCCCTGCCAAAGACTGTCCCGCGTGAGCCGCTTGAGGACCAAGGAGCAAAAGCCGGAGCAAGAAAACACGCGCGGAGCAAAGCCACCAAAGGAGAAGCTTTTTCCGACTCACAGGTGTCCTTAACCGAAAGATTCTCCCAAAAGACAATGCGTGCCCCTCTTTCTCTCTCTTTTTTTTCCCTTTTGGCTCCTTATTCTTTTTTGCAACAAATAAATCAAGCTTAAAGTATTTTTAATAATAAATCATTTCACAATAAAATAAATAATATTTTTTTAAAAAAATTAAATAAAACGAATAATTAAAAATTGATTTTAAAAAGTCAAAAATATCGCTTACAATGTGACAGAGAAAGTAATATATTTATTCATTATCTTTATGTATCTTTTTTTAAAAAAAATTGTGTTAAAATTTCCTATATCATGTGCGTTGTGATGTGTATATAACATAATAAGATGAGCCAAGGGTAAAATTGGCAATTCATCTTACCTCTTTATTCAAAAAAGCCACAATAAACCATTCTATCAATCAAACGTTTTAAAAAAAGTTTCAGCTTATTTAAAACGTTACATTAGCATATAATCTACAGTTCAGAGTCAGTTTTTTAAAGTTACAGCTCTACCAAACGCACCTTTAATTAAAATTTGAAGTACCTGTGAAACAATAGATTTTACACTAGTGCTACTTTTAGAAGCCGAATTGAGCCATAAGTACAACTCAGTCATACAACTCAACTCAGAATATTTTTGAGTCGTCTTCGCAGTACTTTTGAGTCGTCTTCGCTCGCGTGGCTCATCAAGTTGAAAAGAAAAAAGAACAGGCCCCCATTTATTTTTCTAAGGATAAATTTGATACATTGAATCTAGACAGTTTTTTTACATCGCGAATTTTGAACCTACACACAGTTATACGTATGTAACAAATGACTTCAGAGATGATGTGGTTTGTATCTCCGCGCTTTTCATATAGATTCAAAACAAAATATCTACGCAGTGGCAATACTATCTCCATTCTAAATATATAAACATTTCTATGTTTGTATAAGGTCAAAATCTTTTAACTATTACTAATAATATGTAAAAAAGTATATATTTTTTTTTATAAAAAATATAATTTTTATGAAATTTTATTTAATGTCAAATTAGAAAATATAATTTTTATATGATAAGATATTATTAATTATATATTATTAATGATTAAAATGATAAAAGTTTGATTTTGATAAGATATTATTAATTATATATTATTAATGATTAAAATGATAAAAGTTTGATTTTAACTTAAACCTAAAAATACTTATATTTTTGAACGGAGTGAGTATTTTACAATGGCGGTACGCATGGTAGTATGCCATCCATCACTCGGCCGGTAGTGATAAGCTCCGAGCCCTGAAGCTAATGGGCACTTCCAATATAATTTTTAATAATCTTTTATATTTTATAAGAGAAAATTGTGTATAAAAACTTAGTAAACTTTTTTCAATGTATATTTTATAATTTTTTAATGCTTTAATTTTAGTAAAGAGGTAGTTTGTCGTGGTAATCATCTCTTAGCTTCAACAACGACTACCCATGACCTCCCCAGAAACCGTCAGGAACCTGACATCAGGACGGACACGTACGTTCTGCACGAATTGGGGGTCACACCGGGGCCGCCCCGACGAAGCTGCGGCACGCTTGTTGCGGTCTGCTCCCCCAACATAAACTGAGGCAGTGCCGCCGTTGGTGCCCCGGCGCCTCGGATATCCCACATCGCCACCACCTGATGCGTCTCCGAGACCAGTGGATCTGTGGATGCCTCGTCCGTCGCCGCCGGACAGGTCGACACGGCACCAAGGCCGTGTCTTTTTGTTTTGGTGCGCCGTACAACAAGTATCCACTCAGCCAGAGGTCGACCTCTGAGCGCTTGTCCAGTTGTCCCGCACTCACCGCGCCGCCGCCGCCGCCGCCGCTTTCACGGTGTCGTTTCGCGCGGCCGTCGACGTCGGGACCCGGGCGAGCGATGCTGGCGCCTGCCCGCCTGCCTCGGTTGTTACCTCTCGCCGCGCTTGTCAATTTCTACCGACCTTCCCCGGGTCACCGCACGATGGAAGCAGCCGCGGCACCTCTCGTCTCCACCGGTGCCGTGCGCTGTGGTCTGTCTGATTGGATTGGATTCGCGCGTGTGGTGCTGCTGGACTCCTGGCTCGAATCTTGGTGGACGGACGGATTCATTAGCCCTCGGCGATCGCACGGATGGAGCTCTTCCGTTCGAGACGTGGGGAAGCATCCCGGAAACATGCTCGTCACACTCCTGCGTACCACATGCTTCGTTTCTATTTCTATATTCGATTTAAATTACTCCTGCGTACAAAGTTCCCGCTGATGCATTGCAGACAACGTCAACCTCGCTTTGCTGCCGTGTCGCCGTCTTCAACTTTTAACCGGGGGGCACGTGAATCTGCTGTCAGTGTCCTGTCCGCAACATTCAGAAAGTGCAGGACGACAGGGCTGACTGGCTGATGCACGCACGGCATGATATATCCTGGACTACTAGGAGTACTAATCATTTCTGCACTTGATCCCATTCAAATAAAAATCAAAATATTAAATATTTAATATAGAAGTGTAAATGATTTTAGTAGATTTAACTATTGAAAGTTGAGGTTTAAATGTTCAATTTTTATCAAACCCAGCTATACTTACATGAACAGAGGAAGTAGCTCTTAAACTGAACATGGCCGGTGTCAGGTGCCACCTCATCAACAAATCGCTAATGAGCTGCTAAAAACTACTCCTACTACCCTGCACTCGTGCGCGCGGCCTTCGCCGAAACCTGGATTCCACGATACAGCGCAGTTCGCGACTTCCCCAGGGGATAGAGCATCCACACACACGTCGCGTCTCTGCGGCCCTGCCCCTGATGTGGCCAGCAGGGTTTCGATTTTGGAAGTTTTTTTTGTTTATGCAAATTTTCTAACTTTTTTCAGCACAGGGGATGCTGGATTCACTTGCGGCAACACTTCAGAGGCTGCGCCCCGATTTCTCGGCACCCGCCTGTTCTCGTTCGGATGAGCAGATCCAACCCAGTGCATCTGCATACGTGGCCTAAAGAGCAGGGTTGCGATTGCAACTCCTAGCCTACTACCAAAACGCCGGCTTGATCCAAGTAAGCTCCTCCTCCTTCACTGAGTGATTATCCGAAGTGGCGAAAACTTCCGTATACGATCGAAAAGTGTCCTCGTTTAGTCAAAGCTGATGAAAAACGACAGTGCGGGGTCCAATGGACGGGGACTCCTTTCACTAGCCCGCAGGAAAATGAACTGGATCTGGACCTGTCGAAGGCGGTTAAAAATTGTTGACGTGTGCGATCTCCGGTTGCAGCATAGGGATTGCACGTCGTGGTTACAACACCAAGGTAAAAATCTAGTGCTCGCACTCCATCGTTCCCATCAACGGCGACGTGTCCGATAGTAACAGAACAAAAGCAAGCAGCTTCGGCAATGCCACCGGCCCTGCGGGTACCGTGAGCAGTGGAAACGTGAGCTTTCTCGACTGGGGAGGTAGAGTGATCAACGATGCGTTTGAAATTTTGGGAAACAACGCTGTTTGGGAAAAATATTGTCTTGCGGTTGTCGAGGAAAGCATACAAACACCAAATAGCCGATTACAAATATAGTTACTCCGTTTTTAAAATATTATCGACGTTGACTTTTATAATCAATTTTAACTATTTATTTTATTTAAAAAAAATGTTCGAATGCGTAAATTTTTAAGTTTAATTAAAATAACTTTAATGATAAGTCAAATTATATTAAAATTTATAAAATTTATAAAAAAATAATAAGATAAATTGTTAAATTTAAAAATCGACGGCATGTCCGAGCTCTAGGCTTCGACGAAAACCCGTTAAAATCCTAGACTATCGAATATTCAACTCCAGAATAAACTCAAGCACCACCACGGAGGACGTCTCTGTTGCTCACCCGTCCTGTGGCCTATAAAGCAGCCCGCACTCCCGAGCACTTCTTCCTCTCAATCCCTCGCGCCTTCATCCGGCGTCTCTCCTGCGCGCTTAATTCCGTTCCATTCTCACCATCAGCGCTTTCCTGCTCTGGGAGGGCAAGGACGGAGCTTTCCGCGAATCTCGGCATGCTGAAGAGGAGGTCACACCGAGGGTTCCGACTCGGGCGGAAGATGCTCGGCTTCTGGAGGTGGGCTCTCTGCAGCCGACGCCGGCGCCGTGGACGCTACCTCCGCCTCCGCCCCTGCTCTGGCGGCGACGGCGGCGACTGCAAGGAACGCGCGGCGAAGAAGCTCGCGCCGGTGCTGCGGTGGGGCCGATCGCTGGCGCGTCGTCTCAGCCTCGGGTGGAGGTCCAGCGGGACGAACTGCCGGGCGCTGGTGGACGGCGGCGAGGCGGCCGTGAGCACGCCCAAGGGGCAGGTGGCGGTGTACGTGGGCGGCGCCTCGCCGGGGGAGTTGATGCGGTACGTGGTGCCCGTTGTGTACTTCAACCACCCTGTGTTCGGCGAGCTGCTCAAGGAGGCCGAGGAGGAGTTCGGGTTCCAGCACCCCGGCGGCATCACCATCCCCTGCCCCGCTGCGCGGTTCGAGCGCGTCGCCGCCGTCGCGGCCGCCGGGAAGAAGGGGTTCGGCAGGTGGTAGCTAGCGTCGTCTCTCCTCAGTCAGTTGTTAGGGGAGAGAGAGAGAGAGAGAGAGAGAGAGACCCTGACCGGCGCCGGCCGGCGGTGGAGGCGGATGGTGTGCATAGGTGATCTGTGTTTCTTCCGTCAGAGAGGGCTGGCTTAGCTATTTTTTGTTCTTTCGATTATCGGTTCTGTTTAGCTGGGTTAGCGATGCCGTGATTTGTTCTCGATGCTGTCATCTTAGAGGTCAATTATTGTTCAAACCCAGCCGGTTCATCTTCAAATCACATGAATTTCTCGGAATGACAGCAAATGCCCAACTTCCCCTTGTCAAGTGACCCAGCGAATAAATGAACTGTGTTGAATGAAATGAGTATGTTTATGAATCTTCCCGATTTTGTCAAGATAACCAAGCGTCTGATCCTCTGCTTTCTTGGATCCCCCATCGTTTGACTGCAATTTCGCACGAAACACGAACACCCACCAACCATTTTGAGTTGAGTTCCGCTCATGCCTATCTCTACTCCGTAGCCGCCCATCTCGGCGCGAATGCGAGAGCCTGATGCTGCTAGGGAACCGTGCCATGCAGTGACCTCGAACGGGAGAATGGTCGCAGCGGGCCACGCGCTGTACGACCCGTACACCACCCTCTCATCCGTACCCCACGCGCAGCCGTTCGTTGGAGCACGCCGTTGCCGCAGATTCTGCCAGGCAACAAACACCAAAGTCGTGTGCCCCTCGCCCTCCCCTGCGTCAGCTCGCGCGGCGCCTCGCGAGGCAACTCATCATCCCCTGCTCGCGTGGGAAGAGCACCCATGCGCGGATTTTTTTTTTCCGCGTGCGTAGGCATGTGCGACCCAACCTCCATTAGTTCAAATCAACGGTTCATGCGCGATGACTGTAATTTTGCAAGAGAGCTTTTTATAATTAGTGAGCCGGTGGAATTGATCTGCACATCCGTGCGCAGTAAATTTTTTTTACTTAAGAGCACCCAGCATTTCTCACGCAACGCTGCCTGCAACATGCGAGCACCGGGTGCCCGGCTACGCAAGCACTCCATCGGGGCGGGGCAGGGCGCGCACCCTGCTGATCGACAGTGACGCGCAACCATCATTGGGTTCGACGTTAGAACTGACAGATGAGCTAAAAATATTTGCGTTTAGGTTACGTACGGAATCGATTCCGTACAGAATGTACGTTCGTTATGACCCAAGTATGCACAAGCGCAAGTGCGTAACCGCATAATTGTATGTACTTGGGGTTCTGTCTGTAGGGACGAGGACGACCGAAGCATCGCGGTTTCTGCATAGGGAAACACGGGACGACGAGAGGACAACGCAACGGTGGTTGTTACCATATTACGGAGTAACTCTCTTGTTCTTGTTGTCTTAAGTACAAGAAGTGGTAGGTCGAGTCAAAACACGGCGTCTCACTGTTCGAAAGGGCGGGAAAAAAAAACAAGTCTAAGCACGCCGTTTCCTGTTCTCGCATGACGTTCGTTGAGCCCGTGATCCACGGCTAGATCAGAATCCGAGCCTTGTTAACAAAGGGAACAACGAGGACGCCCCCGCACAGGCCCAGGTAGCGCTGTGGCAAATCCTTTCAACCCACGCTCGTGTTGGGCCGGCCAACAATGTGCCCACCGTTCCTGCCGCTCGCGTCCAAAGTCCAACAGCAGCAGCATCTGAACATTAGCATGCTGTTTTTTTTTTTGGCGACTCATTAGCATGCTGGATTGATGCGACAGCCTTTTGCATGGAGTCTTCGATGTCTCGTTGAGCTACGCCCGGCGTTCCCATCGACACTAGCAAGTCACACACCACTGCAGCTAGCACCCATGATCAGCCCGGTCGGTCGGGAATCTGACTCGCCGCTGTGAAGTAACCACACAGTAGTACTCGCAGCATTAGCAATCATGGAGCCCAAGTTAGCAGAGCAGGTCGCGATCGCTTCAGCTCGAATGACCAGACCGGCCATCCCGCGGGTGCACTCGTCGAGACGGTACCAGGTTCATCACCTCCAAATCGCACCGTCCAGAACAGGCGCACGTCGCCACTACCCATGCTATCGCCAGCTGGGAAGGGGAAGCAGGACGACAAGTCGATAACTGAAACTTCATTTGCAGGAAGGCATCGTCCCGTGGAGTCGATCGATGGGAGTATAATACTCCAACTTCTTGAGAGCCGTTCGCCACTCTGCCTCCCGGCAAACCAAGGCCAGCCATATCGAAACTACTGCTCCTACCACCCTTCCCTTCACGCCAAGGACGCTGCCTTGCAGTTCCGGCCTCACGAGCACGCGTTCTCGCTTGCAAGCAGTCCACTCGTCAGCCATGATGCATTGTCCTCGCACCCAACTTGGCTGCCCCTGCGTCGCCGCGGCCTTCATCCTCGCCTTCGTCGTCAGGCTAGTCTTATTCGCGCCGGTGGCCGAGGCGGCCCTCGACACGTTCATCTACGCCGGCTGCTCGCCGTCCAAGTACCAGCCGGGCACGCCGTTCGAGAGCAACCTGAAGTCGCTCCTCACCTCCATCACCAACTCCGCTCCCAACGGCGAGTACAACAGCTTCACGCCCGGGTTCAACGGCACGGCGGGCGACGCCTCGGCGCCGGCGTACGGCCTGTACCAGTGCCGCGGCGACCTGGACGGCGACGACTGCGCGTCGTGCGTGCGGAGCTGCCTGGCCGAGCTCAACCAGGTGTGCGCGGGCGCGTACGCGGCGTCGCTGCAGCTGGAAGCATGCTACGTGCGCTACGACAGCAGCGACTTCGTCGGTCAGCTCGACACAGCCATGGTGTACCGCAAGTGCAGCACCAGCACCAGCGGCGACGGCGGGTTCCTCAGGAACCGGGACGCCGTGCTCGCCAGCCTGCAGCAGGGCGTGGTCAACGGGTACAAGGTGAGCAGCGCCGCCGACGTGAAGGGCGTCGCGCAGTGCCTGGGCGACCTCGTCGTGGCCGACTGCGCGACGTGCCTCGGCCAGGCGGTCGGCCAGCTCAAGGGCACCTGCGGCACCGCGCTGGCCGCCGACGTGTACCTCGCGCAGTGCTACGTCAGGTACTGGGCCAGCGGCTACCACTTCCGCCCCACGCAAGGTACGCAACACGCGCACTCTCGTGTCTCGTGGCAGACAACAGAATTTCGGATACGAATTCCCAAATCTGCGGTATTCCATAGTAGTAGTAGCTGCGAGTTGCAGTAGGAATTGATTCCGTGGGCAATAGGTAAACTTCCAAAAGTTACAACGCCATCGAGATCAGGCAGAATATATCCTCTGACAGTCTTTTTCTGCATCCGGTCGTGCCAATGGACCATGATCAGGATTCAGAACGAGAATGTCCGAGGCCTTTCCAAGAAAGCTAATCGCTTGTCCTAGAAAGCTAAGCTAAACTTGCTGGGACTTCATTTTATAATTCTCTATAAAAAAAAATTCAAACCCACCGAGCTTTAGCTTGAAATCGCAGCTACCAACAGACCGGATTGGCGTGGCTACATTAGCAAAAGAGGAAGGGACAAGAGAGCAATCACTGTAGTTTTCGGCGCCGCGTGCAGCGTACTCCAACAACCCATAAGCTAGCGACAACAAACTCTGTTCACTTACCCTGGATCAATCAACCTGTCAATCAAATAGAACTAGTAGTACAGCTACTAAATCTGAAAGCTCTAGGGAAACAATCAAATCAATTTCGTCCAACAAATTACTCCCTCCGTATTTAACCGGAGGAAGTATGGGTTTCAACATGAGTGATCAGCTTGTTAGTATTATTAACCGGAGTGACGACACTCTTTATTATTGACGTGAGCGATCGGCTTGTTTTTAATCGGAGTATGGGTTTCAGACTTTCCGGTGGACCGCATGCGCAGCACATTAGAACAAGATGATTTGAGGTGACAGTACAAAAAGATTCTTTTCCCCTGAAATTGTTAGTACCAGAAGCTACTACAGTCCTATTGGTTACTGAATACTGACCCGGAAGGAGGACCAAAGGGCCAATGCTATATTCGCAATTTCGCGTTTCCCGCGTGGCCACTCGTAGCGCTTTCAGCCGTAAGCGTCGGCGCGGAAATGCCTTTGTTTTTCTGCACATACTACGCTCGTCCTGATCCAGCCAGTGACGGCAACTAAACCGAGACGGCATGCCTACCGCTAAGCATATGCAAAGGATGTAGGACTGCGCGGCCGCGCACATTGTGGGATCGGGCCGGGCGGCCTCGACGGCGGCGGCGACCAAGCCAACCACTGCACACCCGCACGCTGCTGATCGAATATATTCCCGATAAAATAAAGCGAGCACTCGGCGAGTGCGCGGCTTTGCATATGCTGCTGTTGTTATCCTTCGTCTGACTCTGACCTCCTCCGGCCGCAGATTATTCGCAGGACGACGTCGGGAAGACCATCGCGATAGCCATTGGCATCTGCGCGGGACTGGCAATCTTGGTGGTGTTCGTCTCGTTGCTGAGGAAGAGATGTAAGCCCTTCAGTCCGCGACTTGCCCTTTTTTTTCTCTCTCCCTAGATTAGTAAAAGTTGATGGCTGAGTAAAAACTACAAGTTCGTAATTTTTGTTCTAAGATTCCACTGATGTCTCTATGCAGGCTAGCTGGCCCGGGAACGGCAGAGCTTCCATTGTCAGGCGAAGGCAAGAGAACAAAGAACGCCTAGGTCCTCAAACACAGCTTATTAGCCTGAAAAGCTTCATTAAGCATGTAATCTATTTTTGTCAGCAACAGATAGACACAGCCTACCTGCCTTAATTCGGGTCATCATTTCTCGGTCCACTGATAACGGCCATTAGCCATCATCGCAAGCACACTAGCACCTGATCATGATCATTTTCCCTAGTTGATTGCAAGTCGGACCTAGTGTTACTTTACACAGGTCCCAACAAACACACGGTGAACAATAGGTGCTAATTTTTTAAAATGGTTGAGATTAATTGAAAAAGTGAAGATAACTTCAGTACCTCTCAAACATAGTAATATCTTTAATACAACTAACAAACCATAGTACCCGCAGGGTAACATTGCAAGCGATTTACAGCCCCCGTATTACGCAAATTCATGGGGAAGTCCGGAAACCTCCGGGGTCTTTGCTATTGCTTTTGGTTACAGATTGCAGTGCAGATGGTCAGGCGCCGTGTCCTCGAGTCATCGGGCTCCACCTTTCAGAACTGTAGCATCTGTGGTCATATGCATTTGTTTTACAGCAGAAGCGGTTAGTCGGCATTCAGCAATGATAATCTTTCAAACAGTCACAGGTCATGTAGAGGATGACCAGATAGTTATAGCACACGCGTGGAAACAAGAGGGGAAAATGAGGTGCAAACTATCAACCAGAACAAGCAGGCAAATTTTATAATCACTGTTTTCTCAATGCGAAAACTCGACAAGGCCATTATCAGGTCCAAAATCAATGGCAAACAATGCACCCCGTGGGGTCCGACACTACAATGCTACATACACCCTGATGTCCTATAAATGTATCTACGGGGACTGCACAAAATTAAGCAGTAGCTTCCTCTGCCTTAGCCGCGGAGAGCTGGTTCTGAATGTGCTGTGGGACGACGTCGAACTTGGCGAGCTGCATCGTGTAGGACGCGCGCCCCTTAGTCATTCCACGGAGGGAACTGACGTACTGGAACATCTCGGCAAGTGGCACAAAAGCATCAACCACCTGCGTCGGACAGCATTGTAAGATACATGATTCAGGTCAATTTGCTCACGAAAAAGTAAAAACAACTGGACACTCGTTTTCAGTATATGGCTATATAAGGGAAATTGTAGTATTCCATACCTTCAGTCCACCTGGCTTGTCACCGAAGCTATTGACCTGTCCTCTTCTAGAGTTCAAATCACCAATAACATCGCCCAGATGCTCTTCAGGTGTTATCACTTCAACTCTCATTATAGGCTCCAGGAGTCTTGGACCAGCTTTCCTAAGTCCTTCACGGAAGGCACCTCTGGCTGCAATTTGGAAAGCTAGGACACTTGAATCAACATCATGGTATGAGCCATCAACCAACACTGCTCGCAAGTCTACAACCGGGTAACCGGCAAGGACACCATTGGGTAAGCTTTCTTCAATACCCTTCATCACTCCTGGCACATATTCCTTTGGTACTGAACCTCCCTTAATTTCACTCTTGAATTCATACCCACTTCCAGGCTCCAAAGGTTCAAAACGTACAATGATGTCTGCAAACTGACCAGAACCACCAGATTGCTTTTTGTGGACATATTGCACTTCTGAAACTTTAGAAATACTTTCACGATAGTTGACTTGTGGAGCTCCAACATTTGCCTCAACCTGTTCAGATCATTTGCATAAAAGTCAGAGTTAAAGCAACAAAGTACAAAACTTCACACAACCACAAAAAAATTGTATATAGGTATATAGAAATATCCAATGAATGCGCTAGTCAGAATACAGACCTTAAATTCTCTCTTCAATCTGTCTACAATGATATCAAGGTGTAACTCTCCCATTCCTTCAATAACAGTCTGGTTAGTTTCCTCGTCTCTAGAGAAGTGGAATGATGGATCTTCTTGAGCAAGCTTGATTAACCCAGTTGCCATCTTGTCAGCATCAGCTTTGGTCTTGGGTTCAATAGCAACCTTAATGACAGGATCAGGAAATTCCATGCGTTCAAGCACCACAGGCTTTTCTGGGTCACATAGTGTTTCACCAGTAATTGTGTCTTTCAAACCAGCAAGAGCTACAATGTCACCAGTCATAGCAACTGTTATATCTTCCTTGCTGTTTGCATGCATCTCTAGAAGCCTTCCAATTCTTTCCTTCTTATCTTTATTTGCATTGAGAACATATGAACCGGCAACCAATTTCCCAGAGTATATGCGAACGAATGTTAGCGACCCCACGAATGGATCAGTCATGATCTTAAAGGCTAATCCAGAGAATGGCTCATCATCACTTGGGTGCCTTTCAAGGATCACTTCTGGGTCTTCTGGATCGGTACCCTTCATTGAAGGAAGATCAAGTGGAGATGGCAAATAATCAACAACAGCATCAAGCAACGGTTGGACGCCCTTGTTTTTGAAGGCTGAACCACATAAGACGGGGACAAAGCTTGCAGATATTGTTCCCTTTCTGATTAACCTCTTAACAGTTTCCTCATCTGGCTCAGTTCCTTCGAGATATTTCTCCATAACTTCATCGTCCAACTCAATAATAGTTTCCAGCATCTGAACACGATAGTCTTGAGCCAACTCCTCGAGATTGGCAGGTATGTTTTGATATTCAAATTTGGCACCCAGCTCCTCCCCTGACCATACAATCGCTTTCATTCTGACGAGATCAACAACTCCTTGGAAATTGTCTTCGGACCCAATAGGTAATTGAATCACTAAAGGTTTTGCACCCAAGTTCGCAACTATCATGTCTCTAGTTCTGAAGAAGTTAGCCCCAAGCCTATCCATTTTGTTTACAAAACATATTCTTGGAACCCCATACTTATCTGCTTGGCGCCACACAGTTTCAGATTGTGGTTCTACCCCAGCAACACTGTCAAAGAGACATATAGCACCATCCAACACCCTGAGTGCACGTTCAACCTCGAGAGTAAAGTCGACGTGCCCCGGAGTGTCAATAATGTTAATTCTATGTTTGTTCCAGAAGGCAGTTGTTGCAGCAGATGTAATGGTAATCCCTCTCTCCTGCTCTTGTTCCATCCAGTCCATTGTAGCTGTTCCCTCATGAACCTCGCCGATTTTGTAGTTCCTTCCAGTGTAATAGAGTATGCGTTCTGTAGTTGTTGTCTTTCCGGCATCAATATGAGCCATAATACCAATATTGCGGTAATCCTTCAAAGGGACTTGGCGATCTGAATATAAAACAAATGCATGTCAATACCTTTTAGATAATGGAAAAATAGTTCCGCCCTTAGTCTCCAAGGAGATTACAGCCTGTTATTACAAATGAGCAGCTCTTACGTCTGCCACTCCCACAGGAACACAGAAATAAAGTTCATTAATCTGAACAAGTAAATTAAGAAGTAATTCTATATCTAGAATTCCATCCAAAGTAAAAAATACATGTCAATATCTAAGTCACCAAAAGTTAAAGAAGCTGAACAGAGTTAAAATGGTGAGGCTGGCAAAAAGAAAATGTCGAGAAAGGCAATCCAAGTGACTTGCAATTTTGAGAGCTTCATTTGGTCATTTCTTCACATGCATATGGCACAGACGGGTAACATTTGCATCCCATTAAAATGATAAGTTGCATACATATAATTCCCTAGTATCAAATAACATCAACAACACGACACATCATCCCCTCTGCACCTGCAGTGGCACAGCATCAAGCAAGCGCAGAGAGGAACAATCTCAATAGCATTAGCTGGGTCATTTTCTACTATAGTTGCCCCGCTATGATCTTCTTCTCAGTCTGTCCTGACTTTTATTCATGAGTTGAAAAACTATCCAACAAAACCTACGGGAATAAACCAGAAGCAAGCTATGAAGTTCAGCATTACTTCTTTTACATCAATGATTGTGCTCCGGAACTCTATCAATTTTCAAGAAACTATACCAATTGACAGCATGGCAACAGGCGTAATAAGCACTAGTGCATGGTAAACTTGTGTAAGCATCAGAACCGCAATGTTAACTAAATTATAAGTCACCGCGACTCCACAAAGATATTATCTTGGTCATTTCCACAAATACAATCAGTACGTCGGATGTTCGCGCGCCCACTCGTAGCTGGAGCAACAGAACGACCGCGCCCCAGAAAAGATGAATAAAGAATTAAGAACGACACACCGTAGGGGCTCACTCACCGTTCCCGGCCATGGCGACGACCGAGAGTCGCGGCATGCGCAGGCGCGGGCGGAGGCCCGCGGCTGGGCCGGCCACCGCTGCGCGCCCAGCGGCGAAGCGGGAGCGAGAGGCCGACGGCGCGAGGAAGGGGCGCTGG